>CAJQZM010019064.1:0-10355 GCA_907164665.1 Colias nastes | reverse complement strand
GTATTGAAATCAAGTCGAAGTATCCTCATTATGTCATGATGCCTTTCATATCCTGGTGGTAAAAAGTTGCAATGTTTGTCAAATTGACAGGAGGCCTAACCGCTTTTTGCGCCGTATCACAGGAAAGTTGAATGGAACTGTGGAGGTGCAAAAAGCGACTCGCCGCGTGTCATCATTAGTATGTGGGGAGAGACGCCATGTGAGCATTAATTTATTGGTAATAGCGTATTGAATAATGCACGCGGCGATTTCGTGGAGAGCACGCGCTCACTTCCTGTGCTCACCGGTGTCACCGGTAGCGGTACATTCGGGGACATAATTATTTATTGGTACATTAAAGTTTTTTGGTAAAGTTGCGTCGATATTATTTTTCTCCGTTCTTCGATGAACATGTTTGGGTGTATGAATTGCAATCCCTTATTTAGAATATTCTGTTAACACAGTAGGTACCTTACGCGACTCAAGTTTGGAACACTAGGTGGTTTCGAAGTCTACAAAAACATTTGTATTTTTCATAGTACCTATTTTTAAAAGTGTTATTTTTATGCAAATATATTTAATATAATTAAACTAGTTGAACGTTTTTCTATACTTATTAGGAAATATTATTGTAATACTGTGATTGGGATGTACAAATTAGTAATTACAATGTACATTGTACAACAGACAACGAGATCAAAGCATTACCTACATCATTACATCACCAGTGTTTCTGATTTGAAATGTTCTTCAAAGGACAGGTTTTAAAAATAGCTCAAAATGAAACTCTACTATAGTACACCCATTATTTTTACCCATCATAATTATTGAGACTTGGAATACTTAGTGAAATCCGACAAAGAGCAATTACCTAGGTTAAGGTACCGGATCCTAACGACTGATATTTGCACTGAACCCTAAAAATTTAGTGAAAATTTATGTGGCTCTGGTGGAGCATTAATTAAAAAATACTTGGCGGACGTTCGCGGGCACCGCACATTCCACAATCTGTCAGAGACATTTTGTTAAACGGCTTTGATAAAAACCTTCGATATTGACGATTTATCACATAAAAAAATTATAACGCTTATAAATTGCGCATTCGGCATCGAATTGCGAGTTTCAACGATAACGATCACAGTAATAAAAACTTTTTAAAACGTTTTAGTCGATGGCTTGATGCTTCCGTTTTCGAATTTCCAGTTGCAATTTTAAATATTATTTACCACCGCCGAGTCACATTTTTCATTTTAGTGTAGACTCGAGTAATAAATTATTCTGAAAAGTAACAATGTTTTAGCTTATTTTACTATCGTAGCTTCTTCGCATTGAAAATGTTGAAAACACATAAATCTGTTAGTTGCCGACGTCCCGGCTTATTTTCTACAACCTCCCGACTTTTTCAAATTAAATTGACAGCTCACGCAGGTGTAAACAATCGGTCCATATTTTAAGCTCTGCATCTCGTTAATTCTTTTTACATGTCTTTATCACAAGCAAACATAAAATAAAATTTAAACAGAAGGTATTTATTCATAATGAAATTATGTAGTTAATATTAAAGTACGTTTGACATCTGAATGCAGCGTATCAACTAAAGGGCTATCTTTTATTGCTTTTAAATTAATAATACGTTTTAATTGCATTAATGTCGTTGATAAATGAAAGCCAAGTCAGTTTGAATTCATATTATCAGATAACTCGAGGTTTTTAAATTTAAAGCAACTTAATTCATACACAAATTGCTATAGGCTTGCTTATTACTTAATGATCTAAGTTATTAATGCTAATACGTAGGGACTATACTATACTATATAGACTATACATAAATAAATAAATAAATAAATACGTTTTTTAGATATTTTTTTTCAATGATTCTTCATTCATTATTAAAATGCTATAAGAACCTCCTTGCAGTTGCAGTCAGAAAATAACATTGGTCACAATCACTAAACAAAACACAGTCCCAAAGTTAGCAAAAGCTTACTACTTACCTATTATACATAGAAACCAGACAAATTATTAACAACATCCTGTACCTTTTATTGAACATAGTAGACACTCCAAGACCCACGGTGTTAAAAAATAAGTTCATATTACAGTACATATTCATCCAATAGTAAGTATTCGAACTCGCAACCTATATCACAATAGACAGGGTCATTCACTGCGCTGTCGAAATATCACCATATGCATACAGTATATATATTATGTATTGTTATTTCTTTGGTTGTTTCAGTACAATCAGTAAGTCTTAAATCAAAATATTGGATATAAATTGTGTATTCTGTTGAGGAATTCAGTTTTGCAATTTGCATACGCAACATTGACGATTCGACAGACGATTGACAATAAGCTCTCATTATGTCAACTTGTATATTCACTCGTCATGACTATCCTGGGATGATATACAGGTACATTTGATGTACTTTTGCATTCACTTATGTAAAATGTTGTGTAGGTACATTCAAAACATGAATTAAACACATTAATTTGAAGTAGTTACATTATTTTATGTTATCCATTATTCATTATTATTTTTATTATATTGTAAACCGAGAAACGTAAATTATAATTTAAGCCAAACGAAGTTATAATTAATTAATTAATAACGAAGTTAATTAATAACGAGTTTAATCATACAAAAAACGGCATATCATATACCAACTTATTTAACATAGACCCAATCCGCCACTTGCAACTGTAACACAAACTCGACCCATCTACCGTCGACCACTTATTTGTCAAAAATGAAATCATGTTATGATTATTAAGAGACGAGCTCTCTTCAGATTCAGGCGATAAAGCGACAATAAAATATATTAATAATTCATATTGGACCGCGAGTATTGATTCGCATGAACGTGTCTCAAATGTTTTATTGTTGTGTATATTAATAAATGTGAGCAGATGTTACAGCTCGATTTTCTTGTTGCGTTTTGATTACTCTCCGCTTGGCAGTTCAATTAATAAAAATCAAATAATTCTCTTATGTATGCGTTTCGAAATTGAACCTGCTATTCTTTTTGTTTTAATGACAATCGTTTTGTTTTTATCTAAAGGTACTACCTGTTCAGCTGACGTGGCCATACAAGGATGAACTACTGAATATTAACTCGTCTATAGGCCTCGCTTAAATATCACGATTTATTTAATTGTATGACGTATACAAGCGTAAAAACAACACTATTGTAGCAACCAACCAATAGTTGCAGTAAGTCGAGGCCAAGAGAACAGTAGGCGTGTTCTACCTAAAGACAAAGTAAAGGTCTGAGTTAAAATATTTTTTTTTGTCAAATAATTCGTTTTCCTAGTAATGGGAAGATAGCATTGCAGCTTAATACACGTTTAAACTTTATACCCTTTTTCATATGCATAGGTAAGTTTATTTGAGTCGAATGAAAGTGATTGGTTTTCAAAAATAAGTGTGAGCTTATTTGTTTTTGTAATCTAAAGCTTCTATGAAAATAGCACGTAGCTTTAATTACATAATTTTAAGCACGTCCAGCACATTTCCAATCTTAAATTTATTTTTTTTCCTGTTTACAAGTAATTTATAAAGCGCATGAAGCATCCATCAAACAAATGATAATAGGTGGTTGAGATAAAAGAAGCCGCGGTGGCTACGGAATGAAGATTTGCCCCACAAAATGTCAACAAGGCACTCATTCGCCGACAAAGGCCTCGGGCGAGCGCGGGTCGGCTGCGGGCATCCTTGGCCCGCCACGCTTAATTCGAAATAATCAGTTAATTGCGCACCCTTAACGAGTCTGAAGAAAAATCATGTTTATGCGATATTTAAAATATCTCCATCATATATTTAATTTCTATTTTAAGCCCGATGGCGCAAAAAGATAAATGGTTGATAATATGCAATCCGGTGGACAACAAAAACCTTCCTTAACGGCTCGACTCATGCTTTTTCATAAGAAATATTTTTTATAGTTGTATGAATTTTAAAGGAGTGAATCATTTCGATTATGTAGGTTTATAATCTACCAAATATGCAGCAGAGGTAGATATTTGCACGAATTATTTCACAAGCTTAAAGCGCGATAAGCTTACAAAAACGCAACCAAAACGTTCAATTAACAGAATGAATATTCAATATTAGCATTGCATGTTGCGTATCGGCGGTAATATGTTGTCATTTGTTGATAAATATTGAAATTCACGTGAACACCGACCTCACACAGAGCCGCTGGTTCCGGCTTTATTGTGAAACATTTTTACTTATTTATGCTGGTTCATGTAAAATATTTTATCGATCAATTGTTTAATTAAGTATATTTTAGTTATAATTATCCTCGTTTCAATTATTTTTATCATGTTTACCGACAAATGTACTAAAACAATAATCATTATTAAAAACCTATCAATTAAGTTCTTTAATTGATGCATTTTGTATAACAAAGAAGTTTTGGTAGGTATGTACTTACTTTAAAGTTGAATTTGGAATGTCATTTTTCGAAAAAAGGGTTTCAATTCAAAACCTATTTATGTGCTAGGTTCAAAAAGCAATAAAGGTTTAAAAATAGTTGGATGAAGGATATGGTTTAAAAATAAAGAATCTCCAAAACCAATTCATAATTATCAGAATAATCATAACACAAAAAATATACTTACACTCGGCTTGATAACCTTTGAAGTCGCTTGAAAATTTCAAACTTAACTACTACATTTCAAATTAAAAAAAAAATCAGTTAAAAAGTCGTTGTGGGAAAGTTTAAAGTATTGAAAAGAGGTTCAGGTAAAGAGTCATACTGCAGGTGCTTCTTGCCTTTACTCACAGTCACGAGTGATGACATGTATTATAATACCTATGAAACATGATTCATTGAATCGTCATAGACTAGCCTATTGTAATCCATGAATGAAATGGACCCGAGATTAGATGACCGTGGGAGGCTACTACGTAAGCCTTTGGCGTGGGAAATCATATTTAATTTTTTACAATCTTGAAGCCTGCTTAATGAAACAGAATGTTCTGTCTATTTTATTTTTGTTAGTAACCAATCATTTTAAATAAAAAATTAGTTTTCAATAATTATGAAACCTAAATTAAAATCTTAAAAATACGTTCTTATAATTTATTAATACATTTTTGAAATATTATACGGTGCAGGTAGTTTTGACCTAGAGCAACGAAGTCGCGAGGATTGCAATTAGCTTTTATTGTGGTTTTCCAAAGGATTTCCATGTTCATTACATAAAAATAAAATTAAAAGCCAGTAAAAATATCGTAACCTTATCGTAACATTCATTAAACGTCAAGTTTTAATAATTAAAATTACAAACACCACAATTTATCCAAAAAGATTTTGAATGTGATCGTAAATTCAGTTTTTTTTACCGTTGTTTAATTTATTTGTGGTCTTGAACCAAACATAAAAACTAATGAATCAACGCTTTATCAATCGCTTAGCATAAAAGGAAAATAAGAGTAATTACAACTTGTTCACATATTTGTTTACACGGTATTTTATTTTTCCTGTTAGTTACTAAAATTAAAATGCGTTCATAAGCTATAAAGAAACACTAATTAAAAATAACATTTAAATGCCACAGTTTACAACATCAAAATTTGTTACTCGCCCGAAAGCTGTAATAATTTTATTGAGATCATAACACGAGGTGAAATTATCGTTCATTCGTGAAATTGCCTTCATTTAATGAATATGTGAATATGTATCATGTGAAAATACGCTGTATAAACGTGTTAAACTCGGTTTTTAAAGTGTTTCAGAAAATATATCAAAATTTTAATAGTAAAATTGAATATAATTAGGTAATGTTACGAATTAATAAGAATAACCGCATAATATCTCTATAGTTAGACAGTTAGTATCAAAATCGTTTTTGTAATAATTTGTAGGTAAATAAATCATTAAAATATTACTGATTAATAAAACTCATCTTCAAAAGAGGTCATCCACTTTCCCATCGCCGAGAAAAGTGTTCCCACTTCCCACTAGCTACTAAACTTTAAAAGTCAAAGTTGGTGCAATTTAATACTTTTATAATTTTTAGCACCTACATTTTTAAAAAGATTGAGCAAAAACATTTAATCGAGCATTAAAAGCATTACCTATTTAATAAAGTAGAGTAGCTTTCGCAATTTTTGCGCTGAGTAAAAAAGACGATTAATAATTTTAATGATACGTTCATGAATATGCATAACTGCACCTTGCGCAAATTTTATCAATAGAAAAACGGCGCACAAAAGAAGTTACAGTATTGTTGTCTAACCCTTTACCTCAAGAACGATAACAAAAATTGATAATCGATTAATCATACATCAATAGCGTTTTAAAAATATGAATATGCAAAAGTAACAATTAAAATAATCAATACCTAAATACATGGACCCATTGAACTTTTTGCTAGGTCATATTTATGTTATTATGCCGTGTATTCACTTTTGAGTTGTGAATTTTATATTTTTCATGATGTGGTATGTGGGTATACAGGGTGGATTTTTTATAAAAAAAAATAATCAAAGAAAACATAAAATAATATTTTTTGAAAAGAATTAAATTTTCAATCGAAGATATTTCTGAAAATTCGGTTGCCACTTCCAGGAATTTTTACTAAATTTATTTAACAATGAAATTTGTTAAAAAGGGTTAACACCCTTTACTTTTATGGTATCGGTCGTTAGGGTCAATTATTACAAGAATAAAATTTCTCTAACCTGATAAATCGAATGAAAGAAAAAGCATGCTTGTGGGCTTTTATAAAGTTAACGAATTTTAATCGGTTCTATTCATGGGCGAGGACAACCAGGAAAATCACCAAAGGAATTTTCTTCTAGATCCTTTACAATCTGGTTTTCGTACGGGCCATAGCACGGTCACTGCTCTTGTCAAAGTTACAGAGGATATTCGTATGGCAATGGACAATAAGCAGCTAACTATCCTTGCTCTCCTCGATTTCTCCAATGCCTTCAACACCGTTGACTTTGATATCCTGTTAGCTCTGCTTAGTTCTCTTAACGTATCTCCTGCGGTGGTTGGTTGGTTTCGTAGTTACTTGCAGGGTCGTCGGCAGCGCGTCCGGGTGGATGAATCCTATTCCTCATGGTGTGATGTTTCTGCTGGCGTCCCTCAAGGCGGCGTGTTGTCACCCCTCCTTTTTAGTATTTTCATTAACTCTATTTCTTCTAAACTTTCCTCTCTCTACCATCTGTACGCAGACGATCTACAAATTTACACCCATTCGTCAATGGAAAATCTTGAAGAAGCGATTACTCGCATCAACACTGACCTTCAATCCATTGTCGACTGGACTTAAGCTTATGGTCTCAAATTAAATCATGGAAAGACTCAAGTTATTATTTTAGGCAGTTCTTATTTCCTTTCTAAGATTTCTTTTCCGGATTTAGCTCGTATTTCGATCGATGGAGTCCCAGTTCCATATAGTACATCGGTTAAAAACCTTGGTATTCATTTCGATCAAACCCTATCCTGGACCGAACACATAAAACAAGTAAGCCGTAAGGTTTTTGGTGTTACGTCATCTTTACGTCGTTTGCGCAACTTTTTACCTGTACCTACGAAAACTGTTCTGGCGCAGTCTTTGTTGCTTTCTATCCTTGATTATGGTGATGCATGCTTTCCAGACCTTAATGAGAAGCTACTTAACAAATTAGAACGACTTCAAAATTTTGCTATCAGATTCATCTTTGGCTTGCGCAAATATGATCATATCTCAGAATATCGCTCGAAACTCAATTGGCTGCCCATCCGACTTCGCCGGAATACTCACATCCTTTCCCTCCTGTACAATATCCTTTTTGATCCTAGATCCCCATCCTACCTTAAAAATAGATTCGTGTTCTTGGGTTCCTCCCATGAACTCGATCTACGCTCCTTGGACAACCTTACGCTTCGCATGCCCGCTCACAAAACCCGTTTTTACGATGCTTCATTCACCGTGCAAGCTGTAAGGTTGTGGAACTCGCTCCCATTAAACATCAGGAAAGCTCAATCTATCAGCTCTTTCAAGTATCTGGTCAAACAGCATTATCTTCACAACTAACGTTTAAATGTTTCATCCGTTCTTATTTATCTTAACTACTTACTTTCATCCTGTTATTCCTTATTTTTCCTTATTTGCTATGTATATATGTATTAATATTTGTATTTATTTATCTATTTCCTACTTTTATTTGCACCTTCTATAATGCCTCGCTATGCTCCTTCTACTATCCAATTATTCATTTTTCTTCATACTTTTCCTATATCCTAAGGTTGCCTGGAAGATATCGCTTCTTAGCGATAAGGCCGCCTATTTGTACCGCTTCATTGTTTGTATATTATTTTTGTTTGATTTTGTTTTGTTGTGTGTGTGCAATAAAGTGTTTTTTATTTATTTATTTATTTATTATACCTATGCAAGTTTAATATAAGTAGTACTTTATAATAGCTGTGTTCACGTACAGCTTCCGCCTAAACTCGATTGTAAGATTATAAAGCTGAAGAGTTTGTTTATTTGAACGCGCTAATCTCAGTAACTACTGGTCCGATTTGAAAAATTCTATCGGTGTTAGTTAGCCCATTTATCGAGGAAGGCTATATATAGGCATCACGCTAAGACCAACAGGAGCGGAGCCACGCGGATGAAACCGCGGAGCGCAGCTAGTTACATAATATAATTGTATTGTTTTTGTTTATTATCACTATAGTAGGGGAGCCCAAGAGGGGATTTTGGGATTTACTCGAGCGCGTCAGATTACTATAAGGGACGGTACCTTAGCTATTCATTAGTACCTCTAGTCAATATGAGCAGTTATGGTTGGTGGGTGCGCTCAGGGGCCCCGCTGGAAAATTTGAATAATCCATAATTCCCTAAGGTTGAGCTCGAATCGTCAGATTAGCGAAATGGGGACTTCTTATATTGTAACTAACCCCCCCCATATATTAATCTGACGCGCTCGAATAATATTACTTTAATTTTTTACCCTTTCTTCATAGCGATTAAATCGCCACTTAAATCGTCAGATTAACGTATACTTTTTTTCAGTGACGTCCTGGAGCATGCAAAATATCAATATCTAACGCGCTTGAGTATTTCCAAGCCAATTTTTTTCTTTTTTTAATTAAAAAAAATCAAAAAACCCTTCCCCACCGCTAAAAGTGAAAACATTATAGGACCTTTTTTTCTCGCTATGGTCTAATCTACCAATTCTAATAGGTTCCCGTGACGCTCGAGTAAATCCACATTTAGCATCCTGGGCTCCCCTACTACTAGTTGTGCCGTGATGTGCCTTAATTACAGCATATTAACTGTTTTAATTTTTTAATACTCTTTTTACATACTTATACCTTGTTTTTTTTCTGACAAAAAGTTCTTGCAAAGCAAAAAAAAATTCTAATTATTTTAATTTTGTAAATGCAATTTATAAAATTTTATTGATATATTCTAAAGTTTCATATAAGTTTAGGTGAGTTGTAAATAAAAAACAGATTTTAACTTTTTTATAAAATATATTTATTGAAAAATAGTTGTAAATGCATAATTTATTCACATTATAAAAATTGTGATTAGCCTAATAAGTCTTCAAGCATTGAAAGGAGTAATAAAACAAAAATGAAATAAAAATTTAAAGACTTGAGATCCAATCTTGTAACCCTTTGTAATCTGTGGGGCTATCGTCTTCCCCAGTGCTAGCTGAACATTCGAGAAAATCAACTTTACAATTTAAATGCGAGAATTCAAAATCTTTGCCGAGTTTTCCAATGTAGGTGTTATTTGTTTGAGATGAGTCCACGGCTTGTAACTGGCTGGATTTTGTGACACGTACAAGATTTCTGAAAAAAAAAATTGGATATAATTGAAAGGAGAGTGTCCGAAATAATCAATTGTTGTGGTTGGAAAGAGTGACGTCAATATTTATTATTTATAGTAAAAAATTATATAAATATAACATTTTTTCACCCACAATTAACCACAAGTTCTATTTTTGTAACAGCAATAGCCTCAGTCTCTCTACTATTTTTAAATTTTAATAATATAATAAGTTATCAAAATTAGCACATCATTAACATAGAAACAGAACATATAACATTTGGCAGTGATGCTTTCATATAGGAATAACACAAGCTACAGAATACTTGCTTTTTTTTTTAGATGAAACCGCTTGGCACAGCAAATACTATGCAGAAAATATATGTATAGTTGGAGCATGGCTAATGATGAGTGGCTTGCCCTTTTTCAGTGGCACAATTCAAATCTCTTATAAATATTTTTAATTTCGCATTGTACTCTTTTTGTATGTGCGCATTGAAAATAAATGTTTTTTCTTTCTTTCTTTCAAATACTAATATGTTAATACCACTTGATCTAAAATAAATACTTACATTTCTTTCTCTAGC
>CAJQZM010019063.1:0-12250 GCA_907164665.1 Colias nastes | reverse complement strand
ATATTATAATATTACCTTATAAGTTTGTAATTTATAGGTAACTAACTAGCAGTGCTGTGCGGTTTCTCCTGTAGATGAGCCAAAATCAAGCATTATAGCTCATGTACTTGTACAGTTTCATCTCAATCCTTCCAGTACCTTTGAGCCAATTCGTTAAAAACATACTTAATACTTACGTACAAATCTTTCCTCTTTATAATATTAGTATACCTATATATAACTAGCTGTGTTCCGCGGTTTTACCCACAGTGCTCCGTTCCTGTTGGTCTTCGCGAGATGATATAATATGTATATAGCCTATAGCCTTCCTCGATAAATGGGCTATCTAACACCGAAAGAATTTTTCAAATCGGACCAGTAGTTCCCGAGATTAGCGCGTTCAAACAAACAAACAAAGAAACAAACAAACTCTTCAGCTTTATAATATTAGTATAGATAAGTATTATATCGTTTATCCAAATACAAAGCTATTTAATCCGTTTCAAACAAATACACGCCGCCAGCTCAATCTCAAAAACCAATACATTTGTAAGTAGGCCTCATCAATTGCTAAATCGAAAATTTACAGCTCAAGATGGTTTAAGACGAATCACCTACATTGACGATAAATATCCGAAAAGCCCTTGTAATTAATGAATCGGCAATCCTTTTGCATTCGACCTTAATGAAGAGGCTAGTGGGGATATACAGAACGGTGCTTGTATGAGCTATTTATGTAAAGTGATCATTTTTGTTGGCTGAAAATTTTGTAGAATTTGAAAAAGAGTAACACTTATTTACTTTTTTAATAGAGTCAAATAAATAGTTTTCATCCAAAGATAGTTTATTTTACAAGTTGTAGTTTATTTGACTTATTAAAAGCACTAACTATACAATATATCAGTAAAATAAAGCTTCAAAGGTATGGCTTTTATGGAATAACGAATAATAATTTACCATAAGCTTGTTGTAGTTAACTGCATATTGGAATGCAGTTTTTATACTGTAAAATTTCATACTCTTTTCAGTTTTTGTTAATGTGACGTAATTGTATACCCAAACTCAAACTCTTATTCAATTAGTCTTCTTCTAGAAGCACTTTTGAATCGTCATAACATAATATTTTTAACATTTACCACCGTTATATTTCAGTTTAATCTGGATTTAATAAACAAAGGTAGAAATTAAAAAGCTCGTAGTTTTATCTATCTGTATGTACACGTTATCTCTTCTAGATTGATTTACAGAGCCTTCTAATTATAAAGGAAGATTGAATCTAGTGAAATATCGTCTCAGTAAGAGAATTCATCGATCCTATTGTCTGTAAACTGTAAGTTAGTATAATATTTATATAGAAAATCTGAATTTCTTGTTAGGAAAATAAATAGATTTATATTACATTATTTTTATATCATTTGTGAAACATATTGTTAAAAATTATTGTTACAATTTCTATAGCACTAATAAAACGATCGCTTTTGTTCAAGATTTATAATGTTGATTTGAATATTTACAAATCTCTTTTATTTCTGGGCATTCTCAGACTGGGAGAAATAATTTTTGAAATAATAAGCCTTACTATTCTGAAAAATAATGTTGTAATGAGTATTTTATCTGTATTAAATTCTTTTTATTATCATAAAGAATAATTAAATGAAATGAACAAACTATATAATATCAGAACTGGATAGTTGTCTTTTATTTAAATACTAGCGGTCCGCCCCGGCTTCGCCCGTGGTACATATTTACGCTTTCTCTACATAAGAACCATCCTTGGACTTCCACAAACATTTAAAAAAAAATATCGAAATCGGTTCAGCCGTTCACACGTGATGCCGTGACAACGCAAAACGGGTTTCATTTTTATATAGATTAAAAAAAATATCTAACAGTTACTCCCTATTCTTACAAGTCCCTTCACACAGAATTATTAATCCTAACCTAACCTCGCTATTAACGACATAATTTATCCTCATTTAATCGAGCTCTTTAATTCAAACGACAAGCAATCCATCATTTTTCCCAAAAGAAATTTCCCATTCAATAATACTGAATGCTTTGTAAAACGGTGCAATTTTTCAAAATGGCGGTTATAATAGGGACACGAAATATCGCGGATGATTTTTAACAATGTCGAGTCAATTATTGGATGTTTTCAAAGATTTTTTCATTAATAATGTATTAAGAAAATTCTCTCGTAGCGATTATTTGATCACCTTTCGTAGAATTTAATTTTAAGACTAGCTGTGCCCTGCGGTTTTACCCGCATTGCTACGCTCCTGTTGATCTTAGCCGTGATGATATATAAATAGCCTATGGCCTTCCTCGATAAATGGGCTATGTAACACCGAAATAATTTTTCACATCAGACCAGTAGTTCCTGAGATTAGCGCGATCAAACAAACAAACTCTTCAGTTTTATAATATTAAGTATAGATTTAATTTATATAAAACAAATTGTGTGTTTGTACGTTTATCAATGGATATTGGTAAGTTAATGGGACTAATTAGCAATCGGTAAAACCAAACAAGGGCTAGAATTTCCGTTCATTATACCTACAATCTAGATAATATTACAGTCCAATAGCGGTATTAAATTCCTATCAGCTTTGGAAGCTTTCAAAACACCAGCAATGAAAGGTGTACCCATAGTTTTAATTGAAATATCGATTTTATTCAAATTTATGCGAAATACCGACGGACAGGCATTTCACAGTTATTTTTTCATTCACCTTTGTGTTCTATAGTCGGATCTTCATTTGGTGAATGTCCTCTTTTGGTCTTCGTCGCGTCTTTTTGGTGTGTTCTTAATAATAATAATTCATTTAATCAAAGAACAACAAAATATGTCCACTTGTTTGTTACAATATATATGTAACATGAAATTAGTATATTATACTAGCTGTCCCGGAAAACGTTGTTCTGCCTACTTCTTGTCACATGATATGAAAAATAGATGTAGTCCGAATTTCAGAACTACCCGAAATGCACAGAAAGTTTCATGAGAATCGGTCAAGCCGTTTCGTAGGTATTTAACTTCAAACACCGCGATTAGATCATTAATTTTCTATTCGTGGCTCCAATATCCAATGGGAAATGGTAATTTGTTCGGGGGAATAACATTAGGAAAATATTTTCATGAACACACACATTATTGTCACAGCTTATTGCGTTGATTAAAAATGGCTGTATGTTTGATATTCTTCAACTCGAAACCTACTAAACGAATAAATCAGTGCCGAATAAATTAATCTCTACATTATTTTAGTAATAAAACATTTTATCCATGTACCACACGAGTGAAGCCGTGATCTTACCCTTAGTTTAACAATAATCGCTTCACTGAGCCTGTAAATTAAATATCTGAAACTATAAAGGGCCTTTAATATCAAGTCCCAAAGCTTGCTAGTGTATTGAACGTATTATTTGCTTCAAAATCTTCAAACAGAATTGTATGACAAATTCCATGGAAGATGCGAATAATATATTAATTAAATAGTTAAACAACTTAACCGGTGTGGATAAAGGGTAAAAAGGGATACTTGTGTTATTCGATGTCTATTAAATAAATCAAGTAGCAGTTTAATTAATTTTCTTTAGCAAACATCAGTCTAATAAATAAATATATCGGGACAATTTCACACACACGACACGATCTGATCCCATACTAAGCTTTCGCTTGTGTTATGGAAACCAGATGGCTGATAAACATAAATATATAATTTTAAATAAATACTTATATAGATAATTAACACCCAGACACAGAGCAAACATCTATGTTCATCAAACAAATATTTGCCCCGGGTGGGAATCGAACCCACGACCTCTGGCTTGGAAGGCAGGGCCACTACCAACCAAGCCAACCAGCCAGTCATAGTAATATAATATTTAAGTTTCCAATCTCGTTTTTAAGAAATATTGTAGTATACAGAAATCAATTTTAGTAGTTACAACTTATTATTATCCTATATCTTGTACTGTCCATACTTAAATAAATGACCTTAAAAACTTCATCTTTGAAACAAAATATCAGTTTTATGCGTGAAAGAGACGCATCTATCTATCTTCACAAACCATTAACATTTTCAAATAACCGTATCAATTAGTATTAATAATATTATATGAATCTGTCATAGGTACAAATATCATCAAGACCTCACATATACAATTCTTCACTTCTTTTTCAATTCAGTTATATCCCAAAGGGTTGAAAGCCTGTTATTTAACATTCAAGCCTTTAGCTCAAATATTGGAAGTATAAATCACGGGTGCACTAAGCGTAAATGTGGCACTGTGACATTTGCAAAATTAAACTTTCAAATGCGTTAACGAATAGGTACATTGAAATGATTTAGCAAATGTACTTTAGAGTTACCTTTGAAAAGTAATAGGGTAAACATTGTTAAAAAATACATTGCCATATTGAATCCATACGCTTTTTCTATTCTATTGCATTCTCTTCTATTATCTTCTATTCTATTATATTCTTTTCTGTTCTGTTCTGTATATATTATATGTTTCGCTAACAGCTTTGCCCACGCTGACAAAAGGTTTTTTCCCACTTAAATGTTCCACTTCGGTAAAAAGTAGTGTATGTCACCCACTAAAATCATGCTTCGTTGCAACGTTGAATGAAAAACATACAGAGAAGCTTCCGTATTTATAAAATTGATTAGTTAGGATAATTATAGTATATAAGTACGTGGGCCACACTGAAAGTTTTGCGTAACTAATAAATAAAACAATTTATTTGTCTAATATTATATTTACTACTTTTTAAAGTATTCTCCGTTACATTTAAAACACTTTTTCATCCGTTCAAACCATTTCTGGAAACATGAGGACCATTGGTCCGAGGGTATGATTTCTGCGTGCTGTTTGAAAGCAACCACGGCCTCTTCTGGCCACGTAAATGTCGAACCACTCATTGAATCTTAGATTTTTGGGAAAAGGAAGAAATCGCAAGGTGCTAGGTTAGGTGGTCGCGGAAGAATTCTAACAAATACCCGCGGCCCCATCATTAAAGCGGCTCTACGGAACACAGTGGGGTTTTAGTCGGTAAGAATCCGACATAACCCACGGCTCCTTCCCCGGGGGCCGTGGGTATCTTTGGAAGATTTCCCCACTATAAAAAAAAAAAAAAAGGTGCTAGGTTAGGTCGACGTGCTCTATTTTCAGAAGCCAAAAATGACTTTGTATTGTTCGCGGTGTGCGCCCAAGCACTGTCATGGTGCAACAAGATGCGACTTCTAGGTCGCTTTTCTCTTATTTTTTCTAAGACATTGGGCAAACAAATAGTGGTGTACCACTCGGTATTAACAGTCTTTTGTTACTCAAGTGGGATAGTGCAGACAGGATTCGTCTTAGAGAAAAATAATGCAATCATTTGTTTGCCGACCCTTCTCGCCGGCCTCAATTTGGTTGGTTTTCTGTCACTTTCAAACACCCACAAAGAATATTGGTGTTTTCTTTCTGGAATATAACCATGTATTCATATTTCATATCCTGTCACGATATTATACACGGCATTAGAATGTCCGTAATTGTACTTTAATAGCATTTCTTAACACCAAACTACTCGATATCGTTTTTGTTCTGGAGTGAGTTTGGGAGCAATCCACCGGCAACTAAGCTTCCTAACTTTGAAATGTTCATGTAAAATTTTCTGAATTTAGCTCATACCAATCCCCAAATGTCCTCGAATCTCCTAATAAGTGATATGGCAATTTTCTTAAATTAGTCGTCTGACGGTAGCCATATTTTCCTCCGTGATCACAGTTGAGGGTCGACCTTCAAGAATTTCATCATGGAGAGAAATACGGCCGCGATGAAATTCAGCATATCAATGCCTTACAGTGCTCAAATGAGGTGCTTCCCTCCCAAAAGTATTTTGAAGGCGAGCAGTGCGAGCTTTCGGAGAAAGCGAACTTTTAAAATCATCAAAAATCACCGCCCTAAAATTGTTTCGTGTTAGTTCCGTTTTTGCTACGGACAATTAAGAACTTCAACTTGAGATAAAAAAAAATTGACAAGCGCTTCCCGCCAAATTTTTTTTTTCCTCAACTTATGAGACTTCATATGTTAAAAAAATATAACATTCGAAATTCAAACATTTATGGGTGGCCAGAAACGCAAAACTTTTAGTGTGCACTAGGTACATGTAGTCAATTATTCTTAAAAAAATGTAATGATTATTTCCGACCCATATCTTACTATACTAAGTTATGAATATAGTTATTTAAAATGTAGTCTAGTAGATATTAATTAGGTATATATTTTACATAATATAACACATTTTTAGGAACCAAAATTGAATTCCTGGCTTCCTCGCACGAAGATAATTTCTAACAATTTACCTTATTAAATTTATCTTCCAATTTGAACCCACCTGCACTAAGCCTCTATATATTACATCATAAATGATTAAATGGCAATTTTTCCTACAGTTGAGTGAATTTCTAAAAATTTTGCCATAAAACGTCGCGACGCCATGTTTTATGACTGATAAAATTTTACACCGAAAAGATTTTACGACGATGTCCACAATTTTTTAATAAATTTTATATTAATTTTGGTATTATATCCCTACGTGTATTTGTAACTATAATTATATTAATTACTAGCTGTTACCCGCGGTTTCACCCGCATTGCTCCGCTCCTGTTGGTCTTAGCGTGATGATATAATATAGCCTATAGCCTTCCTCGATAAATGGGCTATCCAACACCGAAAGAATTTTTCAAATCGGACCAGTAGTTCCTGAGATTAGCGCGTTCAAACAAACAAACAAACAAACTCTTCAGCTTTATAATATTAGTATAGATTTACTAGAGGTATTATGTAATCACTATCGCTTTTTCTGTCCCTATCTATGTCCCTATGTAGGTTTAATCTTTAAAACTACACAACCTATTTTGATGCGGTTTTTATAAATAGATAGAGTGATTCAATACGAAGGTTTTAGGTTAGTAATTAGGTATATACATAATTTATCAGGTTTTAGACAAAGTGGGTGAAGCCGCGGGCGGAATTCTAGTAGAATATAATATTATACATATATGAATAAGTAAATTTTTTCGTAATATGATGTGCAGAGGCGTCTACAGAAAGATAATACGAGAGAACGCTAAAAAAATTGAAATTTATATAAAATGATTGGAAATAAACAATATAAATATTATTTAAAAAGTGATGAGTTTATTAGAGCATGAATTTCCGAGAAAGAAAGTGGTCAAAGAATTGTATGTTTCATAACATTTTTTGTGTTTCCATTTACACCACTTCAATTTTTTTTTCTTTACCATAATTATAACTCACTAGCGGTCCGCCCCGGCTTCGCCCTTGGTACATATTAACGTTTTCTCTACATAAGAACCATCCTGGTACTTCAAGGAATATAATAAAAAAAGAATTATCGAAATCGGTTCAGCCGTTCACACGTGATGCCTTGACAACGCGAAACGGGTTTCATTTTTATATATGTTACCGGAAATGTATGAAATCAAGGAATTGTATACAAATCCTAGGAAATGTGTACAATTCCGATACCATTTAGGAAATGTATAAAATATTGTTTAATAATCTATTTAATGTATCTAGATATCCTAGGAAATTTATAATCTTCCTCGGAATTGTATATAATTCCAATATCGTATTAGGAAATGTATAAAGTAAATGATTTCTGTAATAAAACACGTTGTTATTTTTTTTATTATAGCACTTATTGAGACAATCGGGTAACAGTCTTACTGTAAAATAATAATAATATGTTCATATTATCTTACTAATTAACATTTCTTAAATCAACTTATATTCAATCAAATCAAATTTTCATTTGGTAAGTAATCAGTCCCCTCGTCCCGCTGTCCCCGTGTACATGTCGCAGTCGGATTGTATAATCCGCCGTATTACAAACGGCCGGCATTTTGTAATATGCCGAAATTTGACTTTTTCCTAAATTATACAAAAAGACGGTCGCGAGCCGACGGAGCCCCACTTCGTGGGGCTCCTATTTCTGTGTAGTTTTAAAAAACACGAACCTAACCTAACCCACCCCCTTATCCAAACCAAATTCTGATCACGAATTTTCGGCATATTACAAAATGCCGGCCGTTTGTAATACGGCGGATTATACAATCCGACTGCGACATACATACCCCTCGTCCTGCGTACCTTCCAATATCTTAGAAGTTTTACATTTCCGATTGCTATTTAGGAAATGTATAGATTTCCTAGGAAATGTGTATAAAATAATTTATTTCACACATTTCCGTGCGATTTTAGGAATTACATACATTTCCTAGGAATTTTATACAATGACGGATTACATATACATTTCCGTTAACATTTATATAGATATTATGCTTACCTATTTTCCTTGAACGTCTCAATTTTGCTTACAAATTCAAAAGCCAAGAACAATAAAACTGCTGTTCACACGGAACTCATATTTGCCATTACCTGAATCAAAATATAAATTCAACCAAATTTCCTACATCGAAAACATTTATTATTCAAACGAGAAATGCCATAGCGCCGTAAAGTAGCGAAAGTTTCTAAACAAAATATACTTAAGACACTCCATTACACCAATCTTGTACAACGTCCAAAAATGTAGCAACATATTTTCAAAATAATACAAGCAAATTTCAGCAATAACGGCCGGTAACAAAGTACATATTTGCATATACGTGTGATGTATCTATGAAGGAAAGGCTGGTACGTGCTAAATTCATGAATTAAAAGGATAACTCCGTTATATCTTTTCAAGTGCTTTTTGTGCAGATTTTTCATGCCTTACTCCAGATAAAGAGCCCTTCAAGCGTCTAGGGGGTATTATGTAGTCATAAGAACATGTCTACGAATCGTTTTATTATATTAAAAGACATTATATAATTAGTACAAATATCTTCTAGTTAGAGCCGTCTTAAACTTTTTTGTTTATTTTACACGATATTTTAATTTATACATGATATTTGAAATTAGTCGCAGTAACTATTTTAAGGTATAATTAATTATAGTCGAGCCAATTTAATAGGCAACATTTGACGTCTATCAATTTTATCTTCGAAGAGAGGTAACCTGCTTAAAAACATCGATTAAAGTGAATTAATCGATACGGACTTGAAACATTTGTCAATCGAACTTGAAACACATTTATTAATTTATGATAGTTTTTATTCACAAGTAATCAATGCATTCGATTCTAGATGTCAGATTTCGATTTTTAGAGTAACGTCACTGGTATTTAAAAAGAAAAAAAGTTTATTGACACAAAATTGTAGCGACGTCAGTTCTTTAATTAAGAAATTGTTTATTATGTTTAGAATGGTTTATCAGTAAAATGAAATCTTAAAATTACTTGTTTACATAATTATTATTATAAATATGTAATCGTAATTGAAAAAAGTTAAGCAAATGTGCAGTTCTAACAAAACGAAATATCATGTTATTCTATGTCGTCGTTACTAGGTTACATTGTTGAATTTTGTTGAACTGTCAAATGTTGCCTATTAAAATGGCTCTACTATAAGTAGATTTTGTAAAGTGGGTCTTTAATAATTAATAAAGGTTATATCAAGGATTGAAAAATAAAAATATTAAGTACGAAGATTTCTATTTCTATTCGTGAAAGTTAATTCTTGCTAAAAGGTTAGCTGAAATTCCGGTCTCAAAAATGTATTTTATCAATATTATCAGTAATTGTAATTTTTTCAATGTTGAATGTAGAGTCGCAACAATATTATCCATTTTCTTGTGTTATTCCAATATGCTTTTACAATAATTTTCAACTCTTATTACCGGATAACTTATAAGCGATAATAATTATCGAGTATAATTAGAAACAGATACACAATCACGCTCCTTATATCCAAAACTGGACACGTACCCCATACATTACACACATCTAATCTCGAAAATTAATAAGACAACTCCGCTATTCTCACAAGTGCGGGCAGATTTTTCATGCCGAGTCGAGTGTGCCCTCAGCCGTTCTGAGTATCATTGTTATAACGTATAATAGACGAGGCCACTTCAGAACGCCTTTATGTTGTAACTTGTAACGTGTTTTACGGGATTTATCGGTTACCCTTGGCATGGTTTCTTATCATTTTGTATATTAAATATATATGGTACTAGAATTATTTTAAAGAATAGAAAATATTCGTTGCGATGCGGGATTCGAAGCCGCGTCTTTTTCTTATCTCTTTTGGAACAAATCTCTTGAGGACAAGGTTCTACATATTAAATTTCAAATGTTAACATTATTATTTACTTTGGCATTTTAATTATTCCAGTCAAATTATACATCCACGAAAGAAGGTTAACGATGATTTTATAAATACCCTTGTTACAAATTAATAAATACATTTATCGAAGCAAAAAATTGCCCAATTACAATAATAGACTAACCTCCCTCATTTAAATAAAGGTGATCTTACAATTTAAGGGAAGGGAGGATTCAATTACTTAAGGAAAATTGTAAGAAACGATTATGTAGATACCGAGCATAGTATAAAGAGAACAAGTAGGCCATCTCCCGGCGTTTAGGAGCGCACGGTACCTAAACTCGCGAGGCGCAGGGTTGTCACTTGTCACATTGATATTTTAAATAATTGTATAAACAAACACCGACCGCTCACAGCAATAGCGCGGCCCTCACGAGCACGGTCCATGAGAAGGAACCGAGCGGCGTTGTGTGCGTGCGTCAAGCTTGCGTACGTACATGAACGGGGGCGTGGCCAAGCGCACCGCGTACATACAAACGGCGCGATGTACCTTTGTTCGAAGATAACTTACTTGTTCTCTTTATACTATGTACCAAGTGAATAGCAAAATGACTTGTTATTTTTAATGAAAGCGAATACAGCTTTGTTAAAGTAAGGTCAGGTATTTTGTAAATTTGAATATTTTAGTGGGTGCTACATCATTATTTTTAGCGTTTGTCATGTATTTGTTTAGGATCGGTTTTTTTTTGAGAATCATCTTCCAATGAATACTTGTGATTGTTACAATGAATCACAGATGTAATGCTTCAAACAATGATTGTGAGTTATTAATAATACGAATATTTTAAATAGATTGCCATATTATTATCCTATATAATAAAAATGACTCGATAAATGTGTTGCCGTATTCATAATAAGCTCTTACCTTTTTTTAAGTGGGGAAATCTTGCATAGATAGGTACTATTTTTAGATGCTATTACCTACTTTTACCATACTAAACATTGAAATACTTGAAGATTTAACTTTAAATCATATTCGAAACCAATTCTTAAAGCTTTGGAAGCCGTGGAAGTCATATTGCTAGTTCTTTAAAATGTATTTGTGTTAGGGCTGATTTTTCAACCATTGGTTCTTCTTGCTTCCAGATATTTTGAATGGGTTGGATATGAATTTAAGAAATAGTTTCACTAAAATCGCCCGCGTGGTCAAAAAAAAACCCGTATATTTCCCGTTCTCGTGGGATTTCTGGGATAAAACTTATCATTTGTCCTTCCTCACGTCTCAAGCTATCTCCATACCAAATTTGAAGTAAGTCTATATAGTAGTTTTTGAGATTAGCCCGGACATACGTAACGACAAAGAGACAAACAGATAAAAAATTGAATAACTATATTTTTGGCTTGCTTTATCTATTGTAGATCAAGCCCCATTTTTCTTTTAAATAAATATTCAATGTACCTTACAGTTTCAACTTTCCTACGATTTTATTATATGTATAGATATACTTGTATTTTATACCATACTCCAATAAAATTTTCCTTCAAAGAGAATTATTTCACAACCAATTATTTCAAACAGAATTTATTCCAAAATGAAATCAACTAAACAGGATTTCATTAACGCGTAAATAATTAACCATTAATATTAATATCGGAATCTAATTAAATATTGATGCCGTATAAATTTGTTTATATAATTCTGTTTACAATTCATTAGCATAATACTATTAATGGGACATCTAAACTAAGTTATGTAAAACGTTAAGTTTAGGCATTTATAGAATGTTCTAGAATCTAGATTGATGTTGATTATTTTAAGGTAAATTCTTGGTTTGGTTAAGTTATTGGTAGGTCAAGTTGCAATAATAGAGGGTTCAATGCCTTAGATCAAAGTTCAATGCTGTCTAAAAATTGTTAGTAATTATAATAATTAAATTAAACACTTACTAAGTATAATTAAGTACACTATTAGTCTACTACATTACAATTTTCAAATCTTCAAATCAAATCATTTATTTATTTCTCCTCACAATTCCCAATCACA
>CAJQZM010019056.1:0-13382 GCA_907164665.1 Colias nastes | reverse complement strand
TTTTTCTTAATTTTTCCGCGCGGACGGAGTCGCGGGCGGAAGCTAGTATAAAACTAAAAATGAAAATAAATATTCATTCGTTTTAATCGATATATCGACTATTTTACTCCTGACAGCACTGACAATCTCTGCTTGATAAGACCGGTAGTCATAGAAATCTAAATAACAATGCCGTTAGTGAACACCTAAAAGGTGAACACATTATCTTTTTTTTCAAACATTTGTTTTCCCATAAAATCAGAAGTCAATATTTTACCAAGAATTATTAAAAATAACATAATGAATTTTAAATATATTATGATTTCTGTAAGGCCCTAATTTTGTTAGGCCCAGTTTCGCCATTCTCCTTTTATCATTTATAAGAAGTCGTGTTTGTTACACCACATCTTTTAACTCAAGAACGACTGAACGGATTTGAAACATTTTTTGTCTCCGTTTGTATTAAGATAACAATTTTTATAATTAAACTTATTAAACATCTACCAAGTCGAGGTGAAGCGACCAGCTTAATAAACACAAAATATTTGCTCACAAAAAATCGCGTGCTATTTTCGCATAACTAGAATCTATATAGTTGCACGAACTTCTAAAGACATTTCAACCACCATACATTAATTGAAAACTCCCAAATACCCTTACACATTACAGAACTCCCTATTTATCATTACACGAACCGTGGAGCACGTACAAAAGCTGATTGTTTGCTTCCAACGCGAAATTGTTAATCCCAAACACAAAAGAGTCGTGTTTCAGATAGGACAAGCGCTAAATATGGCTCCTGTGAATGCTGGGATAATATGATATGGGATACGGGTTTATAGTTCGTTTTACTTATTGTTTTTAGTGCATTTTTATTTGTTGTTTTTTGGTAATGTGTTATGTAATTTGTGTTAATACAATATGGAATGGGTTAAAGGTTGATGTTAATACATAGTTTGTTGTACTTATTTTTTGTAAGGAATTGTAAATTTTTATTCGCTTTCTCGGTGGATTGTTTTCTTATAAGGTAGTCTGTGATTACAGATTTATGGATAAGAGGTTACTGTGCATAACAACAGTAGATATAGTTTACTCGACCGACATCAAACCTATTTATTAAAAAGCACATCTAATAATATCTCATCATCTAATAATCAAATCTATTTTATTTTTTTCTTTTCCGTTTTTTGAAGTCGGTTTTTTTAACGTAGATAGTTATTTTTTATATCGACAAGAATAATTCACTTCTATATTAAAACATGTTATAATTTCCAGTTAATTATAAAATGTTTAGTATAAAGAGCTTAGGTTAAATACTGATTACAGGTACACAGGAAGAAAAGGAATTTGCTAGATTTAGTTTAAGCTAGGTGCTAGAGAATGCTAGAGAAAGGTGATGGCTTTCCACAAACACGTTCGCACGGCTAATGTAAACCATTGCGCTATTTTCAAATAAAACCCTGCTTCCTGTTAAAGTATTAACTTTGAAGATAAAATTATATTGTATTCAACATCAACAAACAATTATATTTTCCAAAATTCGTGAGTTTCTTAATGGTTGAATAGTATTTTGTAATTTATTTCTGAATATCAATAAAAAACATTAGGCCTAAAATAGTTCTTTAGTTACAGATTCTCGTTTAAAAATCGAATTACGTATGAAATCAAAGAAAAGTATTTAAAAATGTGTATTTATCATTTGTTTGTTTTTATAGCACACGTTTTAATTAGAGATTATATGATTGTGTAAATTATTTGGATTACGAATGTCTCGTCTCTAATGAAATTGATAATGTTAAAAACGAGGATCTTAGAGTAAAAACCCTTAATCTTCATAAAATAAATTTGTCTAGGCAACGCAAAATTGTTTAACGTCCTCGTTAAAAGGAAATACTTAATTACTGAGTTGAAACAACATGTTAAAGATTAATTTCATTAGGCTCCTTTGTGCGATCGGCATGAATCTATACTTATAATAATAAAACACAAGTGAGTTTGTCGCTTGCAGCTTCCTACACGTTGCTAATAGAGATGAAAAGATTTTTCAAATCAGGTGCTAAATATAAATATCTCTTCCATATATTTACACTAGTATCCGCTCACTGCAATTATCACGTGGAGTCGGGATGAAAGTGGTCCATCACTATAGTATAGTCTTTATAAGCCTTTAATTCATATACCTATCAACTAATTAACAACCTGATGACACTAAGGGCCAATTTTTCAATCCTTGGTTAAAATTTATCCGTCCAATAAAGTATTACACGAAAATTTTAAAATGTCACCTGTAAACTGTCAAATACGGACAATTAGAATACATTTTTGAAATGGTACGATAATACGTTATTCGATGAATAAGTTTTAACCAAGGATTGAAAAATCAGCCCTAAAACTTACTATTTTCATTAAAAATCAATTTTCACATTTACATAAACTTTATACACAAGTATGAACTAATAAATTACTAGTAATCAGATTTAAGAATCGAAAAATCAAGAAAAGTTTTGAGCCTGGGTCAATGTAACTTACTTGATTTTGAAAGAGGATACCTAGCAACACTTGAAGCTGGATAACTAGTCTAACCAACAGAAGTAAACCCACAGAACGTCTGAGCGAGGCGAAAGTGTTCAAATTAGCGGCAATAAAACTTCTTTCTTTGTTTTTATTTAGCGAAACTTGGCTTATAAGTGATCTTAAATATTCTCGTTTGTACTAAAGACTGTTTGAATATTTGATTTGTTTTCTTATATACTAGCTGTGCTACGCGGTTTTACCCACATTGATTTGCTCCTATCGGTCTTAGCGTGATGATTATAGCCTATTCTTCTTCCTCGATAAAATGGGCTAACACTGAAAACTTTTCAAATCGGACCCGTAGGTAATGAGATTAGCGGTTTAAACCAACCAAACAAACAAACTCTTCAGCTTTATTATTGAAGTATATACCTATAGATAAGGCTTTCTATATTAAGAATTAGTACTGTAAATAATTTACAAAGGATTATTATTAAAATAATTTACGAACGACTCTTTTGAGGTATGTTAATAAAATGCCCTCGGCCGTCGGTTTGTTTGGAATAATGTTCTGAAAAGACGTGATTACTAAATAAGGAAAAATGTTCTTATGTTGAGATAGGTATAATGTTAACAACGGTGAAATTGGAACGTTTCGTGGACTAATAACATTGGACAGAGGGACTGCTTTAATGTCTTTGATATGTTTTACGGCAATTCTTGAATTTTGTGTTATTTTTGTGAGATAATGAATGCGGTTTGATAAAATTTAAAAAAGCTTGTATTTAGCTCTGCTAGGATTTTGGGTAATCGCTGTATTGGAAATAACTTTATAAATTTTATCAGATTGATCTTGGAGTTTCGAATAGATACATCAAAAATATTCATCTTCAAAAACACCTGTATATTAGGTATATTATTATATTATTGATCAATGATGAGATTAATCTCATTATTTTACGTTACTTTTAAAAGTTTTTATTAACTGATTGGTGACGTCATTAAGTTCAGTCTACTTATGGAAATTCGAAAAAATTCCTACCTCATCTTACCTTTGGCTGACCAGACGCAACCTTTGCTTTACCATTCTCTGTTTATGATGAAGTGATCCACGATTACTATAAACTGTTAAGAACGAAGTGGCCGTAGCCTTAACGAAATTGCATTTCCTTAGCCTGCATTATCTGACGGCTATTGGAACCGCAGAGCTACGTGACTTGACGTGTCGAGTGGCGAGATCACTTGCTGTATTCTATAATGGAGCGAATTCAAGTTTCAATCTAAACGGAAAAGGAATTTGAATCTTTTAGGCTCAAAGAGTAGACTTATTCACGAAGTAAATACTTATTCTTATTGCACATTTTTTATATTTTAAGTATAAATGTCTTCTTAACATAGACAAGTATGTTTTTATTTTATGTATTAATATATGGGGATAGCTGAGACAAGGCTTCTTGTCGGCTCTTCTCTGTAGGCACTGCTTTCCCTACTGGTGGTAAATGGTAAAACTACGTAAAGACGATTCAAAACTGGTTCTAGAAGAAGTCTAATTGAATAAATAAATGTTTGCGTCTAGGCCAAGGAAAAAAGTATAGTCTAATTACTGGGAACAGTAACAGTGAAATAGTTATTAAATAACAAATCGGAGCGTCATTGAGATTTTATTTTTCATTCTGGTCGAGTGTAAAAGACACCCGAACACACATTAACGTTATATAATATAAGACTTATAACTTCCATTTTGGCCTAATAGCTGCTAATTTAGTAGATATCTCAAGCTGGAGGAATATTGCCTTCCATCGCTCATGTTGATAAATGTGTAAAAGACAGGCTGCCTTGCATTGGATTAAAGCTGGGTTCAAGATTGAACAGAATGTCCTTATTAGTCTTTTGCAATGACAAGATTTTTATGTTATATTGTATAGTTTATACGATAATTCCTTCCGTTATCCATACTCCATACTAATATTATAAATGCGAAAGTAACTCTGTCTGTCTGTCTGTTACTCAATCACGCCTAAACTACTGAACCAATTTTCATGAAATTTGGTATGGAGATATTTTGATACCCGAGAAAGGACATAGGCTACTTTTTATCCCGGAAAAATGACGCAATCCCGGAAATCCCACGGGAACGGGAACTATGCGGGTTTTTCTTTGACTGCGCGGGCGGAAACCTAGTATTTAATATATTAAGTCTTCTCATTTATTATTATTTTTGGTGGTTCTAGAGTATATTCTAGAGCTTTTGAAATAATATTATGTAAATGTAATTATTACTCAGTTTATTAATTAGTTTCCGATATAATCTTTTTATCGATATTTACCAGGAAGTTTCGTCCCATAATGAATTAGTAAAATATAGTGGTAAAGTTAGTTAAATAAAAATTTTATTACATATTATGAGCTCTAGGGAAAATAATATTCTCGTCGATGTTTTAAAATTATCGCGCTCAGTTGATTAAAATTGCACCCCAGGAAGATTGCATATTATTTTGGGCATCGCGTTGGCTATTCAACATGATAATGTCGCTATCAAGCTAGGGACAGTTTGATGATGTGATAATAAAATGTACGATTTTTAGTATTTTTTAATTGCTTTCTTTGTCACTTATTGGGACATGAGACTTATTACACACCTCGGAGAGGTAGTGCTCTATTGTCACCAAATCCAAAAAGTCATGATCCATATCTTAAATAATTTCCACCAACTTTTATAGCATTTACATAGTTTTTTTTTTAATCTTTAAAGAACGTCATATACCAATTAAAACAAAGCTTGCACGGAATGTATAGAACTTTATTCAACATTCAATATTATAATAATAAATAAAGGAAACATTCCTTTAATTCCTTAAAAAGAAATACAATTGTATTTAAAGATTTGCAAATTAATATTAATTAATATTTTAAGTGCTTTTCCTTCAAGGCCCATATAAAATTTCCATCCTATATAATCTAATAATGCCTTTAATCTTAAACCAAGCGTCATCTATCGTTAAAGTTTATTTAAGATGGAGGATGCTTCGGTCAGCTTAATGTTTACTAAGTATGTGAAGACCCACGTGACTTGGTTAGATTTTGAGCTGAAGTTTAGTAGTTTTACTTTTAAAACGTATAATCTAAAAAAATGTAGTTAAAAAAATGTTAGACAGTTAGAGTATCTGTTTGCTATACGTGAAAGCTAATCTAGAGTAGCTGGTTTAGCTTGTTGTGTATCTCCTCTTTAGCTTATCTGTCGGTTAAAATGACAAAAAAACATTTGAAAATATATGTAATACTAGCTTACCGCCCGCGGCTTCACCCGCTTTGTCTAAAACCTAATAAATTATATACTAAAACCTTCCTCTTGAATCACTCTATCTATTAAAAAAATCGCATCAATATCCGTTGCGTATAGTTTTAAAGATTTAAGCATACAAAAGAACATAGTGACAGAGAAAGCGACTTTGTTTTATACTATGTAGTGATAAAGTCACTGATAGCTTATTAAACAGTTTGGATATAATTTAATCAGCAAGTGGCTCTTATATTACAAATTTTTTCTTCAAAACGCTGCTATTTCTATTTCTTTAATATATTCTTAGACGAATAGAGGCTCGAGTTTAGAAGCAATTGATTATCCGTCAGTTACTTTGGCTGACGGATATTGAAGCCACGGTTTTACGTGACCTGACTTAACTTGAATCTTTGCCTATTTATGTTTAGTGGTTTAGGCGATAGTTCATGTTTTTTTTATAACTATTTTTTAGTTATCGGTACGGTTAGTGCAGTTTTTGATATACTGTTAGAACAATTTGATTTAATATCTACCTAAGTGTTTGTAATTACAAGTTATTTCTTACTTTAAATGATTAGGCTATTATTTATAAATAATATTACAGCTACATATAGGTATAAAGATTAAAGATATATAAAGAGTCAACTTTATTTTAACCAACAAATAATTTTCCTAACGATTAGACTTTCTCCGAAACTAGGAACACAAACGCTTTCAAATGAATTTCGGGAAGTCGTTTGAATCGTCTCGAATTCTAGCCCTTTGTGAAATCAATAGCAGTGTGACAGTGACGTTCCCACGTGACGTCACGATCTTGCACATTCCGTACCAAAGGATTATTTGTCACGAGATATCGGACTGTTAAATGGGAGCTGAATTGTTTGGTTTATTGGTTCAGTATGTATTTGTGTATAGGAGAATGAATAGTATTGATTTTTTTAATACACATTATAATGTAACTAAAGTTCATTTACGTGTGTTTATCATAATTGGTATTTATTTTTTATAAACTATGAAAAATGCTTCTATAGATAAGCTATCTGCGTCCCACGCTTTACCATACTATGCCCACGAACCGGTTAAAAATTTTAAGATGCTGATTTTTTTAAAGTAGCCTTTTTTGTCTTTGAATGCTTAATTTTTATTTAAAATGTCATTGAAATACGTTCAGGTAAGTGAAAATATTATAGTTATAACCGAATATTTATATTATTTGATAATAATATTATGAGGAATCGGTAGAAGGCTTGAGCATATAAGTTTATTGATTCGTTTAATAAACAAACATTTACTTTATTCCGTTCGTCGTTGCTCCGTCGAAATTCTTGCTATAAACAACAAGGTAGGTATTCAAATGTTTTGATATCTATATTATTCAATATTATTCAATAATAGATCCCGCATAATACTGCAACAGTATTCTATAGTAAAGCGCTACTTTAACAAAATGTAC
This sequence comes from Colias nastes, assembly GCA_907164665.1. Lineage (NCBI taxonomy): Eukaryota > Metazoa > Arthropoda > Insecta > Lepidoptera > Pieridae > Colias > Colias nastes. Next base: position 6,156 of record CAJQZM010019056.1, on the reverse strand, counting down.
TGAACATTTTATGTCGCGAAACAAGTTATAAACAGGGCATTATTTATAATGCCCATACATTTTAAATAATGTCAAGTAACTTAAAGCGATATAAATAATTCGCAGGGTAAGGTTTGACAAATAAAATCATATAAACCGACAACGTACCCTTACACAGGTTTACCCGATTAATATTAGGTTAACTCTACATTTGATATTACATAGAAATAGAAATCCTTCCCTAAATTCATACCGCTCTATTCCCAGGCATTATGCAAAATGCCTGTAACACTTTATCCATAACACACAAAGCATCAGGAACGTACGAATTCTCACATTCCCCGAAATGACGTCACGATTTTGTACATTCCGTTCACTGAAGCTCCAGCTATTTGTCAGTGGATGGGATCTAGTGTTATTAATTGTCTTTGTATTGGATCCGTTTTAAAAGATGTTCATTGGTACGTCTTAATTGGATGAAGCCAGTGATTTCGTGGTTTTGGTTTTATGCTTTTGTAGCTTTCGTATTTTAAGTTTTTCAGAACAAATGATATTGTGATATTGTTCCAATGATGTATTGTGAAGAGAGACAGTAAAGTAGATAGTTTTTATTTTTATTTTTATCAGCCATAGTTGTCCCACTGCTGGTCAAAGGTTCCTCTTCCTCACAGTCCATTTCTCCCTATTTTGATCAATTTTGTAGTAGGTAGTGTAACGGTTAAAATTTAAGAATTAAAAATATAACGTTTAAAATAAACTAGTAAATATCAAATAAGGAAGTCATTTTTTTCTACTATAACATATGCCATAAACCTATCAAAATATCTGCAAACATGTTAAATAAGGAAAATAGGGAATATAAAGCTCAGTCGAAAAATTCTGCTTGCATTTTGCGTGTAAATATTTTCCATTCACACCGAGGCATAATATTAAACCAGTGTTATATTTCCTATATATTATTTTAACCTCTAAAGCAAAATGAGGAGTAATATTTCATCACAGTATGTTTGTCTATTGTGACACCGCGACCGTAGCTATTAAACGGGTAATTTGCTGTTTGGATAGGCGATTTTGTTGAAAAATCGTATATTTATAAATTTTTCAAAGAGGTGTTATAAACTTTCATTAGAAAAAATATTATATTTTAGGTCATTGACCGTGGTCTGTCGAGGTAATTATTTTTTACCTTCCTTCACATTTTTTTTATTACTAAAACATCCACATATATTTACAGTGCAGGAAGAGATCTCTTTTATATTTAAAATTCTACTTTGGACATTTTTTACGACTGAGTCGAATACTTTTTATTAGAGCATATACTTTATCACGGACAGACTAATACGTGATGTCTAGAAAGTCTAGATCAAGAATTAAATAATAAATTTCTTCCTAAATATTTTAAAACCAGCCCAATTCTACATGTCTAAGTTCTATATACCAAGAAACTTAACATGTAGAAACATGTTAAGTTTCTTGGTAAGTATATAGAGAAATGTATCAAAAGAAGTTCACAAATTATTCCATTACTGACTTGACTGACCGGTTGGCTTGGTTGGTAGTGGCCCTGCCTTCCAAGCCAGAGGTCGTGGGTTCGATTCCCACCCGGTGCCAATATTTGTGTGATGGACATAGATGTTTGCTCTGTGTCTGGGTGTTAATTATCTATATAAGTATTTATATAAAATTATATATGTATGTTTATCAGCCATCTGGTTTCCATAACACAAGCGAAAGCTTAGTATGGGATCAGATCGTGCCGTGTGTGAAAATTGTCCCGAAATATTTATTTATTTATTTATTATTTTACTATAATTATCGTCAAACATAAAAATGTTTATATCGTATATGTATACTCGGAGCACGTACAGATATTCAAGCGTTATGCCCTTGTTTACTACGTCCACCAATTTCATGCAGCCATCCAAAACATTTCCTATTTTAATTATCATATTTATTTAATTAAAAAAAAAATAGTCAAATGTAAAGGAAGGATGGTTTCTTATGGAGGGAAAACACGCAAAAGGGGCAAAAGAACAACGTTTGCTGGGGCAGCTAGTGTATCATAAAACGACCGCGCAGCAAAAATTCGATCGATCTAACAACCTCATACATTAGATAATAATCCCCATACAATGTAAAACGGGAAATAAATCAGCCGTAAACCGCACATGTCAATACTGGACTGGGCCCGAAATAAATCTCCTAGATTAGGGTACATACACCCGTTGGGGTCATGTAAAAATATTTTAGTTTTGTATATTTTTTCAGCGGTTCAATGAACGCGAAAGCGAGATTATTTTTAAATAGCTAAGGAAGATAGCTTAGCTTTACCTTTCTTTCCATTTTTGTGAGCAGATATAACATGGCTGCAAATAGATATGCTTCGTATTAAGAAATGCTGTGTTTTGTGATTTTATTGTGTCCTGTTATTATTTCTTTTTATTATCTCGTAATTACTGAAAGCATCAGAGTAGATCTATATCTATATTCGTCTGCATCACTTCACATTTGTTTCTTATAAAAATGTTTAGATAATAATGATAATATATACAGTACATTTAATTTTAACTTGCTAACATAATTCAAAGTTATTTAAAAGGCATAATAGTCACCGTATAATTGCTCGTCAGTCTATTTATAATGACAATAAACAAACTAATTAAACTAACTTTAAAGTCACTAAATTGCGTTTCCACGAAACGAAAGACGTTCCTCTGAATGTAGTTTACAATACCCTTCCTAACAATGAGCCTTACAGTACGTCATTTGTATATTAATTAAATTTCTTAGAAAACACGGAACCGTATATCGCGTTCTCAATCCAACTTTTTCATACACCGGGAAACCCTCGCTCGCTTATCTCCTATATATTGTGTAAAGTTTTCTGTTCGTTCCAGAAAGTTCGCAGAAATGTTTACAAGATTGAAGTAGACGATATTTGTAAGATGTTATCACGTCATGCTTTGTTAATATGGTTCGATAATAAAGTTATTGTAATAGAATTGTTTTTCGATGGTGTCGCTCGTAAAACTTGTTTGGAATAAGATATGTCTTTTAATATTCCTTTTATAGTTCTTTTGTGACAATATATTGGTTTGGTAATAACTCAATCAATTGTTTTTGCCAAAATAATAACACGATTGATATAATGTTAACTTCTAACTCAATTTAAGCTAGATGTTGTATTATGTTGAATCTGGTGGTAAACCAGGGTATTGTTATTTAATCTTTTTCCTTCGTTTAATAATCATTAAGACCTAATTAATGTACTAAACAATAAAAACCTCATATTTCCGTTCGAAAAATTGCATTTCCACCATTAGAAAAGCCAACTTCAGAATTCCATTTGTAGCAGAAAAAAGTCGTTAAACGCAAAATCGCTTTCGGGAGTCGCTGTGGATTTTTCCAATTTTCGGCCGAAATTCTTGCACTCGATTCAAAGAAAATCGTTTCTGTACTTTGGGACCCGTAACAGAAATTAAGTTTGACAAACATCCGACGAATTCCACTGACAATTTGACCGTTTATACGGCGGGAGATACTGCGGAAATAATTCTCGAATTTAATTTATATTTGGTGTAAGGTTTTTTTGGAAGACGAAGGTTGGGTTTTATTTGTATACTAAAAGTTGTTATTATTTCTGAGAGAGGTCTCAATAGTCTAGGTCCATTATTAATTGGCTATAGTTTAACGTTGTTTTTGTTTTGTTTTTTGTTTTCAGAGAAGAGTTAATTATGTGCAATACATAACCAGACTAATGCTGTCGAAAAATTAATTACACAGTTGAATATAGTTTTCTTTAAGTATAATGCAAAGCTTAACAGCGTGTGAAGAAACATAAGTTTTTACATTTACCTTTAGTCGAAAGAAAAGTCGTTTATTTAATAATTCAAAGCATCGAAAAACTCACGAGACAATATGAAGAAAATTCATGAGGTAGATCGAAGAGCGTCGGATAAGCCAATACATAATATATTATTACATCCAGACAGACTAGTTCACAGCTGTTCAACGTCTTGAAGGTGACTAAAATTATTGAACAATAATTATTTTAGTTATATAACTATAATAGCTGTGGTTTCACCCGCGTGGCTCCGCTCCTGTTCGTCTTAGCGTGATGATAGATTATAGTACATAGATATAGATTATAACCTATAGCCTACCTCGTAGAATGGGCTTTCTAACAGCGAAATAATTTTTCAAATCGGACCAGTAGTTCCTGAGATTAGCGCGTTCAAACAAACAAACAAACAAACTCTTCAGCTCTATAATATAGGTATATTAGTATAGATTATATTAAAGGTTTATACGACCATTTCATAGCTTATAATCGATTAAAATAACAAGTGAAAACCCACCTGTAATAGCTGTCAAAATACCTATTAATTTGGCGCCATAATTGGTGAACTTTTTTAAGATATAGACAAAAGTAGTCATGAGTTATAGTTAGGTACTTTCATGATTAAATGAATCGCACGACTCGACGAATTGTACTCAGGTCGAAGTCACTAAACAAATATCCTTATAAAATCAAGTAGAGTCCAAACAGTTGCTATGTTTAACTCATTATCCCAAAATACTTTCTCACAATTGTATGAAAATTAAACCTGAATGCCAATTGTACAATTAACGAGACCAATAGAATGCATTTCAACAAAGCGCAAATAATTCCAAACTACAATCACCGAGTGGGTCAAGATGTTTCCATTTAAATTAAAGAACTAAGACCGTGACTCAAATTACTCAATGGTTTACAAATAAAGCGGGAGCAGCCAGTGTAAAATCATTTTAAAGCTTCACAAAACTTGAGGATTCAATTGCTCAAGAGTTCGCTGTTACCGAGATTGCATAGCATTGATGAAAGTAAGATATTTCTCTCTTTGTACACAATTTTATAACTTGAATAACGGTGGATCTGTGTCAATTAATTTTATATTGTAGTGTTTAACCGCCGTTGTAAAAATGAAAGTTCGATATTAATATTTTTTTAACATGCTTTTAAGCTTCACCATATAGGTGAATTTACCGTATAGTTTACATATTAGTGACTCTTTTAAAACTCGATTTCGACCCACTAAATGGACAGATTGAATTCAAACTTTGTATAATTATCGAGGATTGGTGACGCTACCATAATTTCATGAGTTTAGGCGTGTTATTTAGTTTCTTAATACATAATACATATTTTTTCAGGTGATAAAATATATTGAAAATCCCGATATAACCTAAGATTCTATGCACAATATGCGAATCTGTTTCCAGCAGCTGCTTGCGAAGAATCCTAGATTTCCAGGTTTATAGCTTGCATTGGTATTCGCTTTCATATAGGGTATCTTATTTGATCTGTGTCCGTTTTATTTTCTACCTAGTGCGAAATACGTGACTACGTGGAATTTTTGCGTATTAATGTTTAGTTTTCATAATACTAGTAAAAAGTTTTAAGTGTTTCTTAGTACAAAATGAATATGAATTTCGAAATCGATTGGGCCAGTTGGCTTAGTTGGTTGGCCCTGCCTTCCAAGCCAGAGGTCTTGGGTTCGATTCCCACCCAGGGTAAATATTTGTGTAATGAACTTAGACATTTGCTCTGCATCTGGGTGTTAATCTATATATACAGTATAAAACTCAAAGGTGACTGATATAGTGATCTATCAACGCACAGCCCAAACCACTGGACGTATCGGGCTGAAATTTAGCATGCAGGTAGATGTTAGGACGTAGGCATCCGCTAAGAAAGGATTTCCCGAAATTCTTGCGGGAACGGGGAAAAACGGGGATGCACGTACAAAGTCGTGGGCGGAAGCTAGTTATGTATATAAGTATTTATTTAAAAATATATAATCGTATAGTTTATCAGCCATCTGGTTTCCATAACACAAGCGAAAGCTTAGTATGGGATCAGATCGTGCCGTGTGTGAAAATTGTCCTGAAATATTTATTTATTAATTTGTATTATATGAATATTTTAATACTGCTATGGAGTCAATAATTTGTGAATTAATATTAGGTACCCACTACATCTAACGTTCTATCCTTAATTTTGTCGTTCTTAATTATTCTACGCGAAAATTAAACTCTATTATTACTTATTCCTGGAATGTTTAAGGGCTAAAGGAAGCTATTATAAATACCTTACAATTTGAATATTGTCTCTTTATATAATAGTAAATAGCTTTG
>CAJQZM010019055.1:0-14302 GCA_907164665.1 Colias nastes | reverse complement strand
TGTTGAACTAGTTGCTGTTGGGCTTGTTGCTGTTGGGCTTGTTGCTGGTTGGCTTGTTGCTGTTGAACATTTGTTGTTTCTATTAAGTACTGTTGAGGAGCCACTGTCGGTTGCGGAGTGACGTGGATTTTGGGGCGTAGCTTTGTTGGCTTTTTGCTTGGTTTGGTGATGTATTGTTCGATCTGTAAAAATAATTTATGCATCATTTTAATCACAATTCCCATAACCTATAGTTATTTGAATTTAAAGTATAAAAAGAGCTTAATTAAATCCATAATATTCTTTGATTTTCCAGTTATGTTTAGTTTATAACTATTACGTATGATATTTATTGATTTGAGAAAAAAATACCTGTTGATATTGCGGAGGTGCTGTCTGAGTAACGATTTGAGGAGCCTGCGTTTGCGCATATGCTTGAGGTCTCTGCACCGCACTCAGCAATGCCAACAGATCTTGGTCGTACGCAGCTGCTGCATTGGCTCCATTGTCACTGACTGATAGAGCAGCACCAACGGAGGCTTCTCCACCATTGGAAGAATAGTGTGGTCTTGCGATCACTGTGTGTGATGGTGGGGCGATCTGCTAAGAATTCAAAAGATAATATTAATAATATAGATATTAAAAAAATTATATGTTTAAGTAGTTTTATATCCACTATTTGATTTCAACAGAATTTCTTTAATGGTAGAATAACTGACAACTTGACCGGAAATTAAAAAAATAAAATGCGAATTGTTCAAAAAGTAATGGTATCCGTATATCACTTAGTATGAATATATTCTTAGATTTAGTTGTTTAAGTTTTAGGATAGTTCAAAAGAGTTATTGCTTCGTATAGTTTGATAATATCAGATAAAGATATAGATAGTTCATAGGATTTATTTATACCTTCGTTTTTAGCCTTGGATAACAAACATTACAAGAAGGCTTACCTGTCGTTGAACTTGAGGGTCGATATAATAGAACTGCTGCAAGTTCTGCTTGTGCTCCTGCTGTGGGTTATGGTATAACTGCTGCAACTGCTGGTTGCTGGATAGCGGTGCTTTTCTCTCCGGTTGTAGTTCTAACAACTCTTGTGCATTTACCGAGAACACTTGGCCTGGGCGGTATTGTTCATCTCTGAATAGAAAATAATATTGTTTAAATAGTCGAATTCTTCATGGGCATTTTTTATATGGAATAACCATGTATAATGTAAATAGAAAATAAAATTGTCAACAATACACAAAACAACTATCAGACAGTTGTTATTCATTTTTTTATTGTGCGGATAGAATATGAATAATATTTTTCTAAACACAAACAAAACAATCCTTACGTTTTGATGGTCACAATTTCAACATTCTCAATAAAAATGTTAAAGATACAAGCAATTCAATTCTTCACTTTTCCTTCTTCTCTATTCCTACCTTTATAAAGACGTACAATTGCCTATAAACAGTTTATTTAACAAGGAAGCCAATTATCGCTCTACGATAGCTGTTTCTGATTTGAAAAGGATTAATTCAGAGAACTCGAAACTCCAGTAAACATTAAGGTCAAAACATTACTTCATTATCTCATAATGTTTTGTTTGAATTAGAACAATATCTGAATACAACATTGTTTTTAGATTGGAACAATTTTTGAGTTTGTTCCTTGTTATTCAATTTATCAGGAAGATTGATTATTTAAATTTAAACGACTTTCCTGAAAGCATTGATTTAAATTTATTGTATAGGTATATTTAATATTATCTAAGGATATTGAAACTATTTATTAAGAAGAATATTTATAAGTTATATTTAGAACAATTCTTACCTTGCAGCTTTGTCATCGTCTTGCGGTTCTTCTACAGGTGCTACTGGTTCCTGAAATAAAGAGAAAAAGTGTTTATTACAAAATAAATAATTTACTAATCTTAATTAACTATTTTTATGAAAAAATACTCTACGTTTTGCCGTCACTTCGAAATTTACAGAAAAGAAAAGGCAAGAAACTTCAGTAAAAAATTATAATGAGAAATTGACACGCATGATTAAATGGAACTTTCATCCAATTAGTGTCGCATTATCTGAGAAAAAATTACAAAACAGGAAACTATAAAATCCAACAATCGTATCTAATTGTCAAATAATTATCTGTCGCATTCACACCGTAATATATAGTGTAATTATGTGTTGCATTAGATACACATTCTAGTGAAAGTGTTAAAATATGTAACAATGCATTTCCATCATTAGCATGACGTGTATCGAGGTGTATCAAATGCAGATACTATACGTAAGGAAGACAATAAAAAGTAGTCTTGGTAACCATAATCCATTTAGGTAATAGACCGGTATCTATGGAACTTAATATTACATGATTTATTCTTCTAAGGTCTGCAGTTTTACTTTACTTATTAAATATTAAATTCATCCTCATTTCTGTGCCTACAATATTATATTAATACAACGCATGTTTAACTTGATACACAAATGGTTCACCAACCTCTGTATTTATCTTAGCAAAACTTAATTAGAAAACATGAGTTAGAATAAACATTGGCTTTTTAGTTTTCACCCATATTTACATTACATAAATGTTATCTCATATTTCGAAGGTATTAGCATAATTAGATGTTCCATGGTACTTGTTAGATTTTCGCAACAAAGAAACAGTTTTAATGGCGTGCTATCGTTTCGTCACTGCCATTAAAACATCACGAAATAATAGTTTGTTACTAGCAAGTAATAGCACGTTGTTTACGCGACTCACCACCGTGGAATGTCCCCTAATGTTGTAATAATTACACAAAAAAGCAAGCGTGAAACATAATCTAAGCAGAACGGTGACACGAATTGATTATAATTTGCGATATAAGATGGCCTAATGGAAAATGCTTTGGCATTTACGACGGCTATGCTCATCGGCTGCCTTTTTAATCTGGCTTCATAACCAGGAAGATTAAATTGGTGAATCATAGAGAAAGGTGTAGCTTGATTGATATTTAATTCAATTAGCCTTAAAGATAATAGTTATAACAGAATATGTGAAATTGATGGGACCCTAACCAGAAAATGAAAAGCTATTGAGCTTATTTCAATGATTTGCGCAAGTTCTTGTAATAGTAGTGATTTATGAGTAGTAAATTCATAGGCACCTAACTCTTAACTGTTAACAACTGTTAAGTATTTTGTATTCATGTATGGTTACTCAAAAATAATAAGATAGGCGCTTTAGATAATACATAAAAATGTGGAAATTTATGAGAGTGGTGCTAAATAATTGTTTTTAATAAATATTTATTTGCATTGCTTTGCTCTTTCTTACTATATAATATAAATATTTGTTTAATGGGAATCTAATCAATTTTAATACGATAGTATATACATTAAATATATTGGAAAAATCCGTCTGTCCCAGGAATTGTATTTTTCATCAGTCAATCAACGTTATTGCTTCTATCGAAAAACGTGAGATTCACCATTTCAAACATTTTAAATGATTGCCATTCAACTATTGAAATGTATTTTATTTCATATTATTTAATACAAACTTGTTAATCAAAAGTATTTGTGCTATCGCAAATGGTTCGAAAGTTTTAATTGGCTTCATTTTCTAGCTATTTATATTGATTTTCGTAGAATAACAAGTTCAATTTCATGATTTAATTTCAAGTTGAATGATTTTATTAGAATAACGAATATTACAATATTTAAAGATAATACCAATAGTTAAGCCTAGAATAACGCAAAATGTTATCCTAGTTTTTGTAGCGATTAAAATACAATCTACATTTTGGAAATATTTCATTTAGTTAAATTAAAAATACAAATCATTTATCATGATCTTATCTTAATTATATCTACACAAATACATTATCCTTTTTAATATAGGTACCACTAAAGCAGAATAATTAAAATTGTCAAAATTATGTACTGATTTAATTTATTCGTAGAAATAGGCTTTAGCAATTCACATGAAATTGAAAACCTACGCATCAAATTGATTCTAGGAAAAGTCATCATAATGTTAAAATAATTAATGCATTTATAGAAATTATTTCCCAACTTATTACGTAGTGTCGTCATAATAATAAGCTTTGAGTGCTCGTCAGAAAATCACATTTCAACAACGTGTGAAAAGATCAAAGCCATTAGGTATTACAGCTATTTAATATACTTAATGACAATATTTTACATGTAATTTGGAAAGTCAATATGTGCTAATATCTCGATAAATTGGTAAGGCTTTGCCGCTCCACTTTATGAGGTAGGTAATATGAATATGACTTGACTTGTATGATAGGTCCCCTCACTGGGGCAGAGGGCACCCAAAGTGCTCTGCCAGGTGTTTCTATCGAGAGATTAAGATGAATATGTAGCGATGTAAAACAATTATTTTTAAAGGATTCTCGAAAACGACAGAGAATATCAATTGACGTGTATTTTTTCTTTTTAAAAAAATGTAAATTTATAGGCCCGACCGTCTGTTTTTATTCATAATAACATTGAACTGTTATGCTTATAAAAACCAGGGCTAATTAGAAATTAATTATTGTTCTGGCTTTTAAATCGTAGTAATTTATAATCGTAGTAGTACAAAACTAAGAGCTGTGAAACTCTATTAGTAATAGAATGAATGAAATAGAGAGATTTAAATATCAGCTTTTCTTACACATGACTATAAAATTTAAAGTAATTGAACAATCTATTAATTTAATTTAATAAATGCTTCAATTACCTTCATTAAGAATACATTACGTTAATTTAAATAATGGCCATTTGTAAAATTTTGAAACTTAATATTATGAACGATGAGTTGCTAAAATAATTGAAAGTTTGTTGAGAACATATCTTTTGTAGGTAAGTAACAATTCTTTTGAGGAAAATAAATAATAAAAGGTTAAAAAACAATAATATAAATGACATTTTCAAGTGGAATTGCGTTAAATGCTTAGCTATGTTTCGCTAACCGACATCAAAGCGATTTACAATTTGTTCCGTTTCTGCAGACGTGATCAAATTGTAAGGTATTTTATGTACAAGTACCTTAGATGTTAATGTAAAGTCACCTTAAATTTATCAGTATTCAATAATACAATACTATACGTATAAGAATTGCTTCGAAAGTATAGGTTTAGTGCTTTTACGTAAAGATGTGTGAATGAAAATATTATTTAATATACTCTCCCGATATTGGGCACCACAAAATCGATATTCGATATATTTTGGAGATAAAATTCCAATTATTTATTTTAATTTCACATGGAATGCAATATTAATTTTTCTATTATTTTACACACTAGAATAAAGTAACTTAAATAACTTCGTATGAGGTATTTATATCTAACAATAAACTTTAATTTAGACGCAATTAATCACACTGCAGGCGCCATGTTGAACGTGACCACAGATTAATTATATCTAGAGCAAATTATATTATTATAAGTTAAAAAGGGTAAATAGGTTACAAACACTAGATACATTCGATCTTCAAAAACGGCACACGAATGCACACACGATTTAGACATCAAAAGATCATATGATGGCATTATTCAACCATAATGACCGAAAAAGAGACAACCAAAGTAAAAGGTGGCAAATTAGCCACATTTTAATGTGAGACTCGTGGAGAGCTATTATAATAACCTATCTACACCCTTTTACTTTTCGCATTGTCTAGAAGCTGATAAAGCATAATAATTTTATAACTTACAGATATAAAAAATTATAAATTTTGTTTGAAGAAATTAGTTTGAGGGAAAAGTTATAAGATTTTATCATACCGTTTGTACAGAACCTAACGGTTTAATTCAACCTCGGACCTATATTCAAGGAAGTTTGTAACTGTTCACTGATGTTGAATGGACGGACCTACCTAGATGTATTAATAAATAATATATTAATATTAAAATGGATGCTAAATGCTAGAAATGTTGACATGATCGCCAAAATTTTATAGAAACAATTTAACAATTTTAATATGTACTTATTTGAATACACAGAGACTGCTTAATCAAATTTGTATTTAAAAATGTAAAGTTTCCTTACTACAATTTAATAAAATTCAATAAAACTTTGTTAATTTATTCTATGTCATATTGTGAATTCTTTATACGAAACTGGGTTAATTATAATTCAGATTCAATCCATTTATTCTCATCATCACTTTATAATTATTAAACCTAGGATTTAATTAAGTCCAGAACAACATAATTACTGTTTCAGAATACATTACCTATCTGTTTTAAATAGGTGACTGCGTAAGAAATAGCGTTTGCATTAAAATATGATTATGATGTGTAGAGATTCTTATGTATTTATACTGAACACGTTACGGTGCATTTACATCAAACGAGCGAATGCTCATTCGAACCCCTCTAGTGTAAACATGCGTAGAACATTCTTTCGTTGTTCTTAGTGCGTTCGAAAAGATTCTATGCAATGTTCTTATACTGAACAACACTGAATACGACTTCGTTGACACTAAAAGATAGCAAAATAATGCTCTTGCTCTAGCTCTATGTTCGTTTGACGTAAATGCACCGTACGGTGTATTTTTAATGACATAAACAAGGTTCAAAGTATCGTACTTTTACTTGACGTAATTCATTCTGAACCTTAAAACAATCGACGCTTTTAAAGCAACATAAATCTTCAGAGAAATTATTGTATAATGCTGTTTGCACATATACACTATTATATTATCACTGCCATAGCTCTAAAGAAAGATAGTCACAGGCGTCTCAAAAAAAAAAATTCGTCAAGAACATAATTTACTACGGTATAAATATATATATGATAGACCGACGAAGTTTGATTTACTCTGTTACATTGCAAGTAAAAACTGCTAATCACAAATACCATTTAAGTATTGGGAATAGAATGTCATTGTAAGAGGAAGGGACTGTGTTGAAATCAGGCTAGTGAAAGGGCGGCAGGACAGACAGCTGTACAATCTATATCGATATATTAAATACTACTATTATCAATACGATTAAGGTATTTAGTGAACGGATATTCGCGCCTGAATCCTAATTTATAGCTCAGATACATGCTCTTTTGGAAGCATTAAATTCATGGGATTACTTAGAATATGACGTCATGTCTCTTAAAAGCTCTTAGGTAGGGATCTCAATTGTTCAATTATTTTCTCTATTGCCAAGTAGCTTGTTATTGTCCAACCTTTGCGCATACAATTTGAATATTCTTGTTATGTTTGAAGTCATAGCATGGGTACTTATCACTATAACAAAGAACGTAGAGAAATATAATAACTAAAGGGATGAAAGTAAACAGATCATACAAAATAGCGGAACAAATAACACTAAAAGATAACTAGGTGTTCACCCCGGCCTGGGTCGTCTTTTTTTCAATATTTTCTAAGGTATAAAACCTTCCGTGATCTTATAGGAACATCAAAAAACAAATTACCAACATTCATTTTTATTTTTACAAAATATACGATTAATAATTATTATATGATGTGCTAAGATAGTTTTAAAGGAAGTGCTTACTCATCTCTCTCATTAGGCTTCTGTCACACTCCAATGAAAGCTTAGACTATAATTAAACTCGTCACTGATTGGCGGATATCGTCAGGTAATCATTAACTATTAAAAAATTATTAAACACATAATAATGTTGCTATTACTCGTAATTTCACGGATTTATTAAACTGTCTTCAGTCTGGTAATTAAACGGATCATAAATTATTTTACTGCAAATAAATAAATCTTTATTATATAAACTATAAAGTATAATAATTCATATTATAAAGTCACAGAGCAGTACACGCATTGGTCACGCGGTGGTGAAGATTTTAATCAAAAGTTGACGATTTTAAATTAAACGAGCGTGTATAAGTATTAAATATGCAGTCTATGTCTTAATTTCTCTTGATAATATTATTGTTTAAATCAACATTGTTATAAAGTAGACAAACGTAAAACAATGTGAAGTTTAACAACTGCAAACCGTCAATAACCTTCCAATAAAATCCCATAAATTAAGATTTTTCTAGAATAGTAAATAATAATACAACAGATTACTACATAAGTTTAAACAAAAAGCTGCATATAATATAGTATTATAGTATTGAATATCCAACCCATTGTTTTGCCAACCTATTTTAACCCATTAAGGGATGAATTTGCAAATATCTTGAGTTCCCGTCTTAACCTTTTGCAAAATTCAGCTACAGCGGTTACGCCTCCTCTTTGATATATTGTTTTGTTTTTTCTTTGCACTCAATAGAGATTAAATATTTATAAATATACAAAAAAGTCAGTGTATATTTTTATTTTAATAATATTCTCTTGCTCTACACAATACCTAACTAAAGTTAATCTTAAGCCGCATGTATTCAAAGTTCAGGCTATTTCCTATAAAATTATAGTTTTCTCTACAATCATTAGATCATACAATAATATTTAATTGTATTATACTTCTACAGTATTAAGTATTCTTCTACACTTCCTTTAATTTCTATTTTATTTACACGACATAAAGTAGCGTCTGTGAAAAATATATTTTATCCCTATGCTAAAATCTGTTCAATCTTTTACTATAGGTAGATACATACTAAACAGCAACGCTAAACAGGCACATGCATCATTACCTTACCTTTTCAAATTGATCTGTATAATGTATATGCTATAACGTGGGGTAGAGTAATATGCCGGAATGGAGAAGGCAAATTGGCATAGAAATATGCGAAAGCGAAAGAATGTGATAAATACATGCAGACATGTGGTCATGTCTGATTGAAGACTAATAATAATAAATAGAAATCCCAGTCTTACCTGTTTTCTCGCACTTCTATAATAATAGTGTCCCGAACCAACATCTTGGGTCTGCCGTTTGTCCTTACTGGGCTCGGCTTCAGCTTCTTTCTTAGTTTCTTCGCAAGAGGCGCATAGAGCAAGAGCTGTAACAATAAAACATAGATTAATTAAAATATTCAAAAAGAATATAAATAATGAATTATAAATCTAATAAGAGAATAAATTGAATTAATTATTAGACCTCTCGTTTTGATTAGATTGAATTACGATGAAATGGATATAATTTTAGTGATTCCAATTTATATTTAGGTAACTAGATAGGATATCTACAAATTACGTAAGATTTATATAAAGTTTTCGTAACCATTCCTAAAAAAAAAGACGTGTGGCACTCGGGGACTGCCGCGGTAAAGCTATTGCATAGCATGCCTTCAAGCCACACCTCCGAGCCCGTCGGAGTGGGGAGCGTGAGGTTTTTTCGTTACGGAATTTCTCGATTCGGTACCAGCGCTCAAGGCCCGCGATAGAAGCTATGCAATAGCTTAAAAATAATGTCGAAGCACTTTGGAAAATACTGATCATTAATTGGGGCATTGTTAAATACCGTCTTTTGGTTAAAATAACATTTCACAATTTTTGTAAACATAGCATAATTTTAAATATTATCATGAATCCACAATTACCTAGTTATTATATTTTATTACTTTGTAATGTATGAATGTATAGTCAATATTGCCTATTAAATAAATAAAGCGTTTAAACATTGACAAGGGAAACGAATGGCATAATATAATTCACCTAATATTGTTTTGGTCTAAATTTATTGCAAATTAATAGAATGTGGTTGACGGTTTCCGTGCCGCATAGAATTTAATTATTGCACTGCTATACTGAAATACTATTTAATTAATAAATATGTGTTTCTGTTTAATAGAAACTCAAACATTTATTTATTCAATTAGACATCTTATTAAAGCACTTTTGAATCGTCATAACATTTTTTAACATTTACCACCGATTCGAAAAGCAGTATCTATGGAGAAGAACCGGCAAGAAACTCCATAGTTGCTCTTTTAAAATCATGTCAATATTACAATTTAATTTTACATAGTTATATGTAACTACATAGGTAATATATTCCAAAGAACTGTCCTGTGGTTCTTACGCGACAACCGCAGAAGAATAAATGAATAGGTTTTAATATATTTATAATAAATATTTTTTGTTCTAAAAACTATTTGTTATGTCTATAGAATAGCATCTAATAAAATAAACTAATTAAGATCACAGTCCAATTATATTCGCAACATATATTCGCCCTTGAGTAGTGAGCTATAGAAGACATTTTATTCCGTATTTCAAAATATTATATAAATTAAAATTAAAATAAACATTTAACTGATTTATGTATCACGCTGAATTATGAACTTAATTGGATGAGGATTTTAGGATGACAGTTATACAATACATATGAATCTATCATAAAGTTAAGTACCCATAGAGAACTCGGAAGCACGTCTATAATGTATGCAGTTTTAATTACTTCAAAGATCATTCTTACCACTACATTATTACATATTAAAACGATTAATATTAATGAAACTAATTTGAATGCATTGTTTTTTCGCTTAAAATAGTGTAGAATTATTTATTGCTCAACAAAAACATGTGTTTATAACATTGCATACATACATATTCAAATGCGTACATACATTTGAATAATGCATAAAATAAATACGTACTTAGTTATGTTATATAACATAACAATAATTGTGGGTTGCCTAGAAGAGATTGCTTCTGAGCAATAAGGCCGCCTTTCAGTCATATGTGCCTGTGCGTTATTATTGTATTAAATTATTGTCTAAGTTTGTTACTCCTGGTATGTATGTACAATAAAACATAAAAAAAATGCATATTTGAGATAATTTGCAGTTATTTACACATATTATATCCATTTTTCACCATGTGCCTTCATCATTATATTTAAAATACATTATAGTACATAACTAGAAATAGCGATTTTAAAAATATCCGATGTTTCTTTAGTAAACAACTTAAACGGTAGCTTTTGCTTTTCTTTTGTATTCCGGTTTATCCACAAATTTTTATCTAAATAGCAGTGGATTTCGAAATGGTTTTCCTCTATAAATTTTCGTACGTGTAGAGAATAAGGAATTTTCCGAAGTGTGTCGTTTTATTAATAACATTATCTATTATTAACTTTGTTAGTAGTTACCCTATATATTTTAAAACGATTTTCTTTTTCATTAATTTAAATTGACTTTAGACCATATCTACGCATATTTTTCTGTTCCTTTTGTCTGGATTTTTTTAAATAATAAGTTAGAGTTATGAATGGGTTTATATTTTAAGAATATACATAACAACCTGATTTTAATTTCCATTGTTAATGTTCCTTACTTTTCCTTACTAATGTTCCTTACTAAATACATACCTAGTTATGGCCTAGTTATCCCTTAACTGGAGTCGTGGGTCCAATGGACCCAGGTTGAGTTTTTAAAGTCTCGTTTACTCCACGGCACTTACCGCAGAACCTCCCACTGCTCAGTACCTTCCTGTAGTACGCCAGAGCGTATCCTGTGAGACAGACGTGTTCGGCTCGGTACTCCTTAGGTAGGTAACTGACCTTTACAGGGGTCCACTGGACACACGACTATAGATACGTAACTTTTTTATTTTCGTTATTAAATTTATTATTGTATTTTTTTTTTAGTTTATCGCTATGTCGAATCCCAGAAGTGTACGTGTTGATAACGAAGAGATGTTAGAACAATGGTTAAATGAAGAATTGTTAAGAAATGATGAAGACTCCGATGAAAACTCAACACCTACCCGTATTGCAGAAACTAGATCAGATAATGAGTTTTCCGATGATGATGTAGATTTTGTTGTCGAGAGAGAACATGACACGAGCTCTGAAATATCTAATTGTGAAAGTTCTGATCATTTGTGCACTAAATGCAGGGAGCCCATATGCATGACTTGTGCAAATATAATTTGTAAATCTTGCACGTAATTAGGGATTGCTATTTTTTTTATATAAGAGTTTTTAGTTTGTTTTTGTTTTTTCTAGGAAGCAACATACTTTTCTTAGTTAGATAAAAAAAAATTGATTTAAAAAAAATAAAAATTTCGTCGAGATTTATAATTTTTGTAAGACGCCTTTTTGTTGTGTATGAAAACAACGACTGATTTTATAAGTGAAATTATGTTAAGTAAATAAAAGTTCTAATTGTTGATTTTTATAATATGTATTCTTTATAAACTAAAATATCATATTTTATTTAAATTTACCTAAAAAAATGCATAAATAAGTGATGATGACCATTTCAAAATACATGGGTCTAATGGACCCACGACTATACATACGTAACAATTTTTCACGACTCTAGTTAAGGGTTAAGCCTGGCACCGATACTTTCAATTTATCATTTTCATCGCCAATTGCCAATTTGCTTCCGTGCTCCAAACCATTCGTAGAAAATCTTAAACGCTCGGGTGTCAAAATAGATTCTATCGGATTGATATTCCAATGTAGGTTGGAGACGAACTTTATTTCGAATTGAATTGAATTGAAATTCCAAAGTCTCTGCAAGCCAATCAATTGGCGATTTGTGCTGAACAATGTAACAATATAACATCTGTAAATTTTCCACGTCTCTTGCAAAATAAATCATTTCATTTCATTTCAATGTGGTGTACATGCTGTTCTGTTGAACGCAAATCATTGCCCATATAGATCACCAAGTAAAGGCCACAGTCGCTTGGTTCTTCAGCAGTCCAGTTTGTGACTGTCGCAAACATTATCTTATACGTTATCTTCGTTTATGATGTATTTATAATATCGATATGGTATACAAAAGTGATACAAGGATATAGGAGGCGTCGATACGTACGGGTAGTCGATAGCCTCGCAAATACAAAAATTATATTATTATGTTGAGTATGTCCTGTCACAGTTAACAGTGGGTGTGAAATTGAAAATTACTTTGCATTTGCAGTTGCTCTTCTTAATTACAAAAAGGGGTGATTAACGATAGAAACATGGTGTTCGATTGACTAACCCCTGACGTTCAATAGTGGCTTGAATCTCCAAAGACATAAATCTGATGTCAGAGTTAAAGAATAAATAAATATTATTACCTCTAAGTGAAAACTACGGCTGGTTTTCGAATTACATGGTATTCGAGGGTGGCGAGATTAATTCGAGCTTTTGTTTGTTGAAAATCTCTCCCCCCCCCCCCTTTTTTATTCTTTTGGTGTTTCCCTTGATTCTACCTTTTGTATTGATGAAATGATTTGAAACGACTTAAAAAGTCGATCTTAACGGTTATTGAATGTACTGGTAAAAACTGATTGTGACGAGTTTTAAACCAACTTATCAAATTCGCCTATCTGCATATGCTACTAATCATGTTAGTAAGTTAAAAATACATTCCACAGCGGGAGGAATTTTATATGAATTTAATCTTATCAATAATCCCCTTCAAATCATCTCTATTAATTCTTAAGTTTATTTGTATAGAGAATAGAAGTCGCATTTAAATTTAGCAGTAATTAGGCACAGAGTCGCGGAATAATTTAATGCGTCAGGCAAAAATTATTAATATATTTGTATGAATTGATAATAATTTACCTATTTCTATTGTGCTTACAAGATATAGGCAACTACATTCTACTTGATTCGACTCGTATCGGATGAATTTTCTAATCTAACGAGATTAAGAATTCGTTTTTGATATTTACCCTCAATTCGGAAAAGGAAGGCACAATTCACATACGTTTAGAATGTCCGCGTAGCGAATACGATTCAAGGAGGAATAAAATCAAAAGATCGAAACACGTTTCGGATCTGCTTTCTGCAATTAATATACTATCTTAAAACCGATATTTGTGAAAATAGTTTATCTAACGCGTAACATACAGTAATAACCATTAACGTTGAAAGATTTGTATTGAAATCATCGTAAATCACGTATAATGTATTAATAACATGACTCACCGTGTTGAGACAAAATCTCAAACCTGCACACGAGCGGCTGAGCGCGCGCTGGCGGCGCCATACACGCTGCGGCGGCTCCTCGTCGACGCTGGACCCCGAACAAGAAGAACTCGGCTCGAAACACGTAGAAAGCGCGCTGTTAAGACGCTCACGATTCGGTAGGCCCTTGGCCTGCGCTATAGACCTATGGTCGCGATGCCACGCTCGTGGTTGCAGATTTATACTTCAAATAAATCCGATTTTCGTTATTCGTTTGAAATAACGATATCGCAAGTAACACTTGAATATTCATTTCACTATGAAACGTAACGGACTTTAATAAAAACTATTTAAAAAGAAAAAACGGAACTTTCTACTTCAATCTCGAAAGTTCGTATAAAATTATTATTTAAATTTAAATTATGTATATATGTAATTTAAAATACGGTATTTTAAAATTACATATAATCTAACGACTTGCGTACGGTTTGAAAAACGACGCAACAATGAGAATATTTCTGGTGGCTTGCTGGGACTGTGGTGAGTTTT
>CAJQZM010019049.1:0-17379 GCA_907164665.1 Colias nastes | reverse complement strand
CAATTAGAAATTAAAAGTTTAAATAATGTTTACAATAGTGAACCTATATTACATAATATATGAGTAGTATCCCACCTTGTTATCTTATATTTTTAAATAAATCCTTTCTACTTTCATCTTACATTACATGAAATCAAGATTTTATTGTTATCATGTTAACCGACCTTACCTACAATAATAAATAATTAATGAATCCATGCGCAAGCAGATGCTATAAGTACATCAAAATTATGATACTTCCCTTAATTCTACGACTAAATTTTTACCCAAAAACAATAGTAGCAGAACAAAATCACCAATTATTCAGCATTGAAATAAAAACCGTCAGTAATAGTGACTCATGCGGGAAAATTGAATATGCTTACGTCATCCTCGCATCGTCTATTCGCGATGTTTCATCATTTAGGGTGCGTTTCCACCAATAATGTGCGAGGATGTGTAGCGAGGAATGTATTTGTAAATAAACAATATTATCGCTTCAAACGCTAAACGCTTCAAACTAAATGAAGCGATATGATTGATTCTTACCATCACATTCCTCGCACATTATTGGTGGAAAAGCAGCCTTATTTTATCAGTATTCATCTACCCTTCTGTTTTGTGGTATTTGTAAATACACGTCTTTGGAGACCATTTTGTACTTTGTTTTGTTATTTCTTGATAAAACTTCAAAATAACTTGATCAAGAAGTTCGATTGTAAATACAATTTGAATAATTTACTCAATAATTGTTTATATTTAACACAGGCCACGTGTAGACTAATTATTCAGTAGATAGATATAGACATTACTACTTGTATTACTTTCTTTATCTAATACAGTACCAGTAGTGAAAATTCATGCAGAAATCGGACGTCAAATATCAGAATTTTTACCTACATAATTCTGCTTCCTTTAAAGTTCAAAATGCATATTAATTCTCCAAATAATCTAATTCGAATAGATTCCGTGAAACGTATTAATCCACGTAACTAATCTATTTCGAAATTTGCCGAGCTTTCCGAGAATATCAAAAATAGGAAACAATAGTTTACAAACAAATTCCTCGAATACAGGGAATAAACAGATTGAACACAATACTTCACTTCCTCGATTATCTTAATTAGTTAGTAGTTACCAAAATGTATTGTCAGACAATATCTTTCAAGAATTTCACACCACACTAACTTTTATATAAAACATTTCTAAGATTATTTACCTGCATTATTCGTCTCATATATATATTTTTTTAATAAATAAACTGAAACATAACAGGGATGCACGCCAAACCGTCACACCGCGATCATAACATTATACAACCACTTTGGAATATATTTCATTTATTCCTACAGAATATTTCAGCATCTTTCGACCAGAACACGAACCGGCCAATCTCCGCCTCATATTTACCGATCGCTTTATCCCGTCAACGTAATTAAAGATTAAGTCCAGTCTAACTTATAGCCTCAGGTTAATCAAACAAAATTTCGCCTACAATTTGTGCGAAATTTCACGGAATCCGAAACTCCCAAGTCTAAAATATCCTTTTGAATATTCGACACAGTAATTAAGCAGGCCCGACCCGGCACGTCACCCGACATACCATCAACCCTTTGATGTCCTGCTTTATAAATAACTTTAATGCATGCTTAGTTTGCCATTTTGTATATAAAACAATATTTGGCTACCTGTAGACTACCTGTGGTAAGTGAATCGAGTTAAAAAATTTAACTTGTTCATAGTTGGAGTCGAGAAGATGAGAATGGCTAGTGCTCATTTAATTGACAGCAATTCATATCTATGCAGATATCATACCAATGCAGGAAGATCCACTTGTATAGTCAGAAATAACAGTATACACAATAACTATGTTCAGAATTCAGTTGCTAATTTCATATAATCTCCACATAATACAATTCGTGAGCAGGCGAGCGTCCTAAAATTTCCCAAGTGTCCTATTTTTTCTTAAATCCATTACACGTGGAATAATACGAGCCATCTAACCCTTTATAAGCCGTTTACTTTCAATCCAATACTCAGTATAAAAATAACTATCCATAACACTCTTTGTAAGCTCCATTTCCCAAAAAACATGCGAGTAACTTAAACAGGCCAAATCGATTAAACCCAAGCTTATTCCTTTTAATCCTACTTTCTGATGATTAAAACGTAATGCACTCCAACTGGCCCGAAAAAAGAAAAATTTAAACAATGCGAGCGAGCTTTTTAATAAAATCCTTTGTTTAAAACTAGACCATATAAACGTGACGTTATTAAAGCCGAAGAAAAATGTGTGAGCTTAAAAATTTTATGAACGCAAACAGACCTAATTTTTATGAAGTCAACAACAACTGTGAAAGTTATATTTTGGGACTGACACAATTCTTGTCTAGTAATTAAAGTTAAATATTTGTTTTTATTAGATGTTGCGAAATATAAAACAAGGACATATTTTATTCATTAATTTATAACATAATAAACTTCAGTTCTCTTTTACACGACGACGTAATGTTTTACACGCCGTTTTAATCAAAAGCGATTGGTTGTTGATATATCAAAAGACAGCTCTAAAGATAAACAAACATTCACTATAATTGTTGTACTTGATAGTAGTATAACATTATATTGATGGAGGTTCCAAACGGAGATAACAGTTACGTCTAAATAATATCCAGGGAATTCCAACACTATCTCACACCCCAATGGACGATCTTTATTTAATTTTATAGTAGGTATCTTTAAAAGGGAAATCCTCAAGCGAAATCTTTCTTGCTTACATATCTATTCTTATTATTTATATCAGGTACACTGGTTTTATTTTATTTTATATGAAACTAATCAAAAATAAGCAAAACATGTGAATTTTTTGTGTGAACGTACTTCTGGAAACAGTAGACAGCAGAATACGAATTACCTAATTTCCTTAAATTGTTATAGAACTAACACATGAAACCATAACATACCTAAAATGAACCAATCCCAAATTAAGCAGGTATCTTATACCAATACAACATTCCCTACGATAAACATAAAAACCCTATCTGTAAACAATACACACAATTTAGATCACGACAACAAACCAATAAATCAGCAGCATTGCCAAATCCAATCAAAGGTATAATCAATTTCAGCGACCGCTAGAACATCTGCATTTTTAATGGAAACTCGTCAATGTACCACATGTTTGAACTGTGTTCGCAAACAACGTTGTGGCTTCCAATATTCCACTCTATAGAGACAGTGGCCAGGTAAGATTGACCTCAGACCTGTCATACACAGGTTGCGTTGTGTATGCATTGATCGTTAGACCATCGAGTTTGTTTTATAAATTAACATACGTTCAGGTTAAGAGGAATATATTTGAAATAAAGATACCATTGATTTCATCACACACAACAATAACATTATACACACACATATATAAAAGTAATGAAAACATAAATTAATGTGTGGTTGCTCCGCACAGGATATATGATATGGGGCATTAAGCCGATTGATTCTGCTTCTATTATCTTTGTCCCTTGTCTTCAAAGAGAAGCAATACCTAGTTTTGAACATGTAAATAACTATGCGACGAAATTTTATGAAAGGACATAATATTAATATCTTTTAGAGTTTGCTCCTTCCTCCGTTCCAAGAAAATACGATTTAGGATCTTTTAGAAAATGTTTGATATGCAATGCATATTGTCCTATTGCAGATGAAAGAGGACTTTATTTGATTTGCTTGTTACTCGAATATAGCTTTACAGTCGATATTACTCAATCAATTGTTCTATACAATTGAATTACATTTATTAAACATGTTTCAAAAAATAATGTTCCTTATGAATAATTTCTCCAGTAACACCTCCAAGCAAGTCTGTTCAAATAAATAAGTTTAAAAACAATCAGATAACAAAGTGGCCATTTAATGGCTCAGCTGCGCGGCGCAATTTTAAACTGCGATATCAATCTTTTTTGCTAAGATAAGGTTATAAATTTAAGAAATTCAAGTTCAGTAAAAAAACACATTTGTTTTAATTTATTTACTTACGTTTAATAAATATCACAAGAGTATACAGAATAACGCCGTTTCCGATTCTTGCCTAATTCCTTGCATCATCCATGTTAATCGTTTCTCAACTGTGTCATAAAATAAAATAGTTACACATTTTATAAAAAGTTAATTTAACTTGATTGTATTATATTAATAATCAACCATGGTACAACAATCAATCGATTCCAAACCACGTTCTCACGTTATTACATATTACAGATAATTTCCGAAAACATTTTAAACTGCCTTTGCGCTAACTATACCTGTTTACCAAGTTATTTAGCATCCTGTAGGAAAAAGTTTAAAGTATGAGCTCTAGTTGCAACCTGCAATCCTTACCGGGGAACCGTCGTAATCAACACTCGACAAACTTAAATAGCTCTTGGGAAAATAAGCCTGAACAACAAAATAGGTCGCGCAATCACAAAATGGCGCTCTGGGAATTAGACTGTATATAAGTTTAAATGCCGGCTGACCCGAGATCTCTATCTAGACTCATTTTACACTCCGTAAATATATCCGCAGAATGATCTAGAACAAAGGGGCTTAAAATCTTAGTGAAGCGTTTGAAGTACGAGTAATATCGCATAATTTTAACGGCTGGAAAGTGCTTTTCGTCCTCATTAAAACCGTCAGGTCAATAAATAATTAGGTGAACATCACACGTGATATACGCGCGTGCAAATATTTTTCCTAAATTATAAATTCAGTCGATTTTACCTTAGTTTTAATTCCATGTGTGTGAGAAGTTATATACTTTTCAAATATGCTGGAATTGTTGAATCGTTTTATTGAAATTTGGATTTAGGTTGGATTAAAAGTAAAAACAAAACACACCGAAACAGTATAATGAGAACCACACAGTTGCATTTCCTTTCGCCTCTAATTCACACAAAAAGTTTATCCTTGTTGGGTAGTAGTCATAAAATTGAATTGGACGCATTTAGGCAGTTTCAATGATTTTGACAATAACCACTTATTCTATATAGGAAGTCATATTATACTTCTGAATTCAGTACAGCAAACATAGCCTCAAACCATCCCACAAAGCCACTATTAATTACCAAATTTTCCACTTTAGTTAATTCTAAAACTTTGTACCCACAATACATTTTAAACACCGAAACATTCAGATTTCACAAATGCATTTATGCAAGGCTTTTGCTTTTACAAAAGCTTTTAACAGACATTTCAGCTTTAGAGAAATTTAATACAGTTTAATGCTCATCCAGATATGTTAAAGTAATTAAGTGCATGGTCTAAATAATTCGAATTCGATTAGAGGAGGATTAATCAGTTAGGATAGTCGGCTGGATGAATGTATAATGAGGCGTGTTCAAGTAAGTACATATTGCTAAATTCGCTCGTAAAATGATTTGTTTCTAATGTTATAATGTATCAGGGATTATATACGAGATATGAAATATGTATGCTTAATATATTCAGAAAATACAATTTTCATTTACCAGTACTACCTTGCCTATGTTCAACGTTCACGTTCACGTATCAATTGAAAAATTGATTAGAATTAGTCTCTTTTCAGCTCTGTCTTCGTATTATCTAACGAAAAAAAATGGAAACAGTCTTCTACAATCAAAGCTTATAAAATATTTACCATCTCCTGCAATCTTTATATAATCAGATTCCGATTACTAAAACACTAGACTTATGTAAAACAAATCGTGTTAAAAATATTTCTTCAAATTAGTTCTAGATCAGAATTTGAATAAGTTACATCTTTAATTAATTACATAATTTGTTATTTTCAAACAATGGTATGTTTAAATATAATAGCCATTGTAGTTACACAGTATAAAGAGAGAAGTAAGTTATCTTCGAACTAAAGTACATCGCGCCGTTTGTATGTACGGAGCGCTTGGTCACGCCCCCTGTTCATGTACGAACGCAATCATGACACACGCACACAACGCCGCTTGGTTCCCACTCTGTTACTGGCAGTCGGTCTCGTGCGAGCCGCGCTATTGCCACAATATACAGATACAACCAGTAGGGAAACTTCATACAACGCGTTCGAAATGTTACACGCACACAAGCAAGCGTGTTTACGAGAATCGTAAGGGTATTATAACATTTGACAGATATTGTGCTATTGCTGTGAGCGGTCGGTGTTTGTTTATACAATTATTTAAAACTAGAAATAAAATAACAATATCAATGTGACAAGTGACAATTCTGCGCCTCGCGAGTTTAGATATCGTGCGCTCCTAAACGCCGGATCCTTACCTACTTCTCTCTTTATACTATGGTAGTTATCTAGAATGCGGCGAACCTACACGTGTATCATGCTCAACAGTTTGCATAATGCATTTATAATATTTACCCTGTTCCACAAATAGTTAAAGCTAAATATTTAACTCTGCACGTTATGTAAATATAACATAGAAAATAATAAATAAACTATCGCTCGTTTTTCGTCAAAAAAATACAAACTTGGCATTTTTTTTAATTATAGAAAATAATGATGAACTATCGCAGAAGTGCTTTTTTATAAATCTGGAATTTTAAATGAACCTCAAACATTTATTCATTGAATTAGACTTCCTTCAGAAGCGCTTTCGCATCTTCAAATACATAATTTAAAATTTACCACCGGTTAAAGCAGTTTCTACTAAAAGCTGGAAATTCTGTAGTTGCTCTTTTAAAGTAAACGTGAATATCAGCTGATTGACCATCACTGACTGTAATAAAGAGTACCGTTAATATTTCGTGAAATTTTAACTGTAAATTTTGAGAATTGACTGCCCACAAATTATGGGTACGATTTTAAAGTCCAACCGTTATTTTACAGGCACTCAAAACATTGATGAACATAAAATATTATGAAAGAAATTACTCGCCTAAAAACTACCACATCCATCACTCAGAAAAATAACTATCTAACTACGAAAAACAAGACACAATTATCCTAAGAGGATCTCAACTGCAGTACCTACCTATAGACTTAAATTACGTACATCTCCATATATCTATAGGTCTCTAACAGAAGAAAAATGTAACATTTCAAGTACAGTTGTGGAAACCTAGACAGGTAGGGGAGGCCTAGAGACGTAGGGGCTTATTGTTATGAAGTCGTGTTTCAATTATATTTTGGGGAGAGCCTGAGGCGGCAATTTGGGAAAACGCATGTTAGGCTATGTGCTCATTATGGACGAACATACGAACAAATGGCGGATAACTTCGTTTAGGTATTGTACAAATAGTGTGCTGATTTTATAATCATCTTATGATACTATTGATCTATTGGTCCTATAAACATAGGTAAAAAAATATTTATCTATTTAATACTTAGGTATTATTTGTTTCGCTTATTATATGAAACAGTAAAATTCAACTAATAAAGTAGCTTACCTTTTGGGAGCGATCAATATCAATTATATGCAACGATATCAATCTACGATAGATGTTGCAAATAATGATTTTGGTTTGTTGTTGCAAACGGGTGTTTTCCCGTCTGTGTAAGACTGAAGATATTCTTCAGTCTATAGAAAGATACAGGTTAAGTGCTCGGTGAGAGCACCTGAAGTGTTAAGTCGACCTTGACTCCGATTTTGGACCTAACAAAACTTAAAATCATGAAAACAAAGAACGAAAATTAATATTAAAAGAAAGAAGTGTACCTACTTACATACAATTATATGAAATGATTACAATCTATTTTTTATAATAACCTAAACATGATTATATTTTTTATGATATACAATTTTCCCAAACAGTAAAAATGAACATATTCATATAAAGACCCGCATCATTAATATCATATTCAGTTTTGAAACTATTATATACTACTACCTACCTACTCGTATTTTATGCCCAAGAATCCTCTATCAGCATAGAATACAAATGTTAATGTATTTTTAGAAACTTCATCAGACAAAATACCATAGAGCCAATAGCAAAAACACAACAGAAAATAATTTGTAAAAGCAATCACCAGTTAAACCTTTATCACGTAAAGATGCTCAAGTACATCTTAAAAGAAATAGGTACATGAAGAATATAAGAACCGTAGGCAAGAACCCTCTATAGCCTGCAAGGATTACCAGTTTTAATGAGTCATGGATAAATGAAAAGCTCTCGAAGACAAGGGAACGTGGTGGCGGATAAAAATCAGACGTAGCGCTGTATCCCCTTATAGTTATTATACTGCAGTGTTTGCAAGGCAGATTGGAAAGAATATTTTCTACCGATATCTATAGGAATAATAATGTAGTATATAGACGATACAATAGTAGTCTGTAAAACTACGGGTTGTATTATGATAGTGTAGATTATTACAAATAATTAATCTTATCGACATGTTGATTAACATCACACAGAAATAACTGCTTGTTTTGTTTTAGAACGAACAGTTAATAAGTAACCAAATGAAGGTAGCAGCACGTATTTGCAGATTCAGCTTAGAATGAAAATAAAATTGCATGAAATAAAGCTAGGTGTTGATACTTAGGTTTGTTAAAACGAATGGCATGGTTCTTACAAACTGAATTCACATTCAAGTTGTAATACTTCCTTCATTATTTGTCAAGTACACGTTAGCCTACTTAAGGCTGTCTGCAAATGACATTGATATAGGTTAACAATAAGATACATAACCAGATCTATCAAGTCTACAAAACGTAAACAACACGTCGAAATGATACCATATTTCCCTTTCATATAAGTACGGAGACTGTAGGTTTTTCTAATGACACAAAGGAGAAATAGCAAATCCTTTTTGATGTGGTAAAGGCAACGTACTTTGTCACTATGTGAGATATTTTTGTTTCTACGTATGTTCGAAATAGATGTTTATTTTCAATATACTTGTTCAGACTCCAGACTACCTTTGAGAGATTAGATTATAATCCAACACGCTGACCAAATGCGGGTAGTTTTAATATATATACGTGAACTTTTTAGTTCTATAACATGATCTATACCTATGGCAATATTTTCTTTGCTTCACTGCAGTAGCCACGTATTTTTGGAAGTTCCTAATCGCGCGTTGCGAAAGCGGGCTAGACCGAATTAAGACCAAAGTTTATTATTCTGTGCCAAAGGTTGTAACGACTCTTTTTGCTATAGTTGTATGCCGAGCGGCGTGCGCGTGTTTCTATTTTTTATGAATATTTGCACTATGCCACATGATAGCCATATCATATCATCATAACAAGGATATAGGAATCAATATCCGTTTTTGAAAGAAAGCACGACGCTTCCGACTGCACTGGCAGTCAGATCACGTCGCATTACGGAACAGATGTTGTAAATAAGCCGTGTAGGGTGACTATAAATATGATAAACTATAGACATTATCTGTATGGCATTGTGGTTTTATGGATGAGAAGGGAGGGAAAAAAATGTACGTGTATGATGAACATTGAACAAATTATAAACAACATTTATTTTGTCAAAATCTGAGATCGTCGATCTAAATATCGATCATGTAACATTCGATAATTTAAATACGTTACAGTAAGACGAATTGCATATACAGTACCTATATGTGCTTACTTTCATTTAGAGCAGTTATACCACAAGTTATATAATAAAACGGGAGCAATCTTCGCTTCGGGATGTACGAATGACATATGATATAGGCTGCGTACCTACAGTTACAATATTATTTGATAAACAACCCTTAAATCGAATTAAAATAAAAGTACAGTTTAATACGATTACAAATCGATACCATCATTACAAAAATACAATGAATGCTCAAAAATTCGTTCCTCTGTAGATCATCAAAAAGATATGGACCCTACACTCACCGGTATCACAAATATGACGTCACATCCGATCGTGCGCGTACGCAGCGGGCGTGCCCGCTTGACAGGTGACGAGTGACGACGCCAATGTCTAAGTATAACATAGTATATGTAGTGGTAGTATATTTTTATGGAGCAAGGTATCGATCAGACGCATCTAACTTTTATACTTATTTTTATACTATGTATGTATTTACCATACTAATTTAATTGCCTGGAAGATACCTATCTTAAATGACGAGTCAGGCCATAACATTAAATGAATGGTGTTTTTTTTGTTTTTAAGCAAATACAATATTATATACTCATGGAGCTTTAACAGCTTTTAAATTTGCATTAAGTATAGTCATTCAAAATAAATTATATCTGCTATTTACAAAATATGTATTAAAACACGAAGATTAGACTTAGTTTTAAAAACCTATATCAAAAAGCATCAACTAGCACAGAATAATAAAATCATAGTACAGAACCTATGACGTCATATTAGTGTAAACGCAGACGGGGGCCTGGGCGTGCCGGCGACAAGTGACGACAGCTAACGACTTGAGAAATAACATTTCACGTGTTTGTATGTACAGTTTTTACCCTATCTGCTAGAAAATAAGCAGTTCTTTATACGTTTTTAAGGATTAGATTGATCGCTGGAGATAAGATGATAAAGATAACAAGGAAACTGTTCTTTCCATAATAATGATGATGAATAAATCAATATTTTCGCTCAGATCCCTTAAAAAAATCCTTTAACAGGAAATTCAACATTCAAATAGAGCAGAATATTTTTCATTTAATTTTTAAGTAGGTACCTACTCTTTATTTGAATTAACCACGGTACAATATATTATGTATTACATACCGTATATACTACCCAATTATGAAAAATTCACGCTCTAAAAATTATCTCCCATAGAGAACAAGCAACATTGAATTTAGTGTGAAATATCGTACAAGTGGATAATCAAAATTTGTCTAACAATAGCTCATTTGGCAAATTACGTTAATATGCTATAAGTTCTAGCAGACACGTATGTTACATGCATAGTAAATATTCGTATATACTATAAAATACATATAGTAATACAATTTACATGCTAAAACATTTTCATTAAAAGTACCTACTTGGTACTTTTAATGAAAATTTTGCAAGGTGCAAAGAAAAGAAAATATCATGCTGTAGTTGTGGTTGATTGGCATAACTTTTAAGTTTTAAGGGAAAACGTTCACTAGCACATTATTATAAATCTATTAATTAAATATCATAGATAACGTATCCTATTCAAGTATGAAATATAACATGAAACGTTAAACAAAATATGTTAACAAAAATGCTCAAACACGTATCATTATAACAACTAACGACACAAATCAATACACACAACCATTACCTACTTCATCAAATCCGCTAAACAACAATCGTAAGAACTAGAACATCAAACGTTGAAAGGTAAAACAAACAAAGCGAACGAAATGGCTCAATTCATAAATAACAAAACAATTCATTAAGATCACATAATGGAGCCGCTCAATCACATCGCTGTATTGGATCATGGCTGTGGGCCACGAACAAAGAGATTACAATCCTACCAATAATATAAAGTTGAAGAGTTTTTTTGTTTGAACGCGCTCATCTCAGGAACTAGTGGACCGATTTCTAAGTTCATACACCGTGTGATATATATACGTCATAGCTAGTGAAGTATAGGTCATGTTAATTATATGGCCCACGAGCGAAGACATGAGGATTGCTAGTCTGTTATAAATTAGTATATTTCATTGTGTATACATTTGGTAGAGTAGGTACAATGTACTCATATGGAAATGTTAAGTTGATTTGAATCAGGCAGGTGGCGCTGTTCTTTTGATTGCGCTGCCATGAAAAATCGAATCATTTAAATTTAAAAAACAATAGATAACCCGCTTTATAAACTGTTACCTTATAATTTTCCTTCTTTCTCATCCATTTAAAAGTGTGAGAACCTACAAACCTGACTGCAACTTCGATGATAATCTACGTAGTATCATTATGAAATGTTTAATATTTCATAAATATTTACCTGAAAATAAAAGAAATTTTAAAATTAGATTCGAAAGAGTGAATTTAAACATTTTATAAATTAAAACTTAATACATTCAATAAAAAGTTAAAACGAAGTAATTTTATCATGTTACGAAGTTTTGTTATTTGAAGCTAGTTTATCGTTAGTTAATAGTAATGTGTTCTTATGCCTTGTTTTTAGCCGTGAATCGCAGTAAATTTACTGTACAAATTTTCTCGATATCTACATACTCTTCATAATAAGCGTCTCTACGTGATCTAACTCTTAAAAATTCAAATTAATTTAGACCCTGAAAGATTAGTACTTCTTATTCTCATTAACAAACGCCAAACTACACTTATAAAACAATTAAACCTAACATAAAGCACGTTTCCTAGCCCCACTCGCTGCGCACACGCACCGCCAATTGCTTGATTGCCCCGGGGCCAGTAATTGGATGTTATACCACAGTTATACGCTGAACCCGTGACCTGTCACACATTAATTGATATAATGGAGCACTTGTCCGTCAGAAATGCCCGAAATAATGTCGCTATGATTTAATGAATAAGAGATTTTGAAATAGTGCTGACTTTTGTTCGTGCTAATTGTGACGGCTTTATATGAAGATTCTCAATTGTTTTATGACTTACTAGCTTTCCGCGCGCTAAAATACTTTAATTAAGTCTTTCCATATTACAACCATATCACTAAACTACTACACACATCCAACACCGATATGGTAATTAGTCAAGACAGTCTCGTCAATTACTAGTTAGTTTCTACGGCATCAATGTACCAAAGAAACATGAGTACTGCAAATGCGTCGCTAATGACGTCTCCCCGCGTCCGTCAAAGAAAGTGCTTTGAAATGTCTTTGAAATCCCGGTGTGAATTCGCAAGTAGACTGCGGTGTGAATGTTCTATCCATAGGTATACCTGCTAAAGGGTGTATAGTGTATACCCACCGTAGGCAGTAGGCACACATGTAGTTATAGAGTACATAATAATACCGATAAAGTAAGACACGATTTTAATTTTATAGGTATTTTACAGCGAAGTACACACAGTTATATTCAAAGAATAAGTATATATAATAAAATTCATATACATAGCTTATAACTATCTATTATATTATCTATTATATTATAACCTTCTCCTTAGCTTTCCTTCTCACCATACTTCCTTCCTTGGTAACTCATTTGTTGTAACCGCTATCAGACTGTGGAATTCTCTGCCTGTGGATGTTAGACGAGCTTCCTCTATAAAATCTTTTAAAACTCTTTTATATAAGCACCTCTCCAATTTAGCATATCCTTCTACTTAATATTATGTATTTTATCCTTTCCTATTATTAATTTTTATATTTTATGTATTCTATCTTCTATAATCTATATTATTATTTTATTTATTATATCAGCCACCCGCGTAACATGTACGTTTTTTCTTTATCTCTTACCTTGGGCAGTCTGGAAGAGATCGCTAGTAAGCGATAAGGCCGCCTTATGTACCTACCTTTTGATGTACCTTTGTATAATTGTAAATATTACTTGGTGTGGTATATTAAATTGATAAATAAAATAAATAAACTATATACATTAGACAGAAACTCGCGCTGTTTGTTATAAAATCAATTGCTTTTAAGAGTCCTTATCGATTTTAGAGTGATTTTTACTTGTTTCTGTAATTCTTTAGACGCTCGTTTAACAAAACTAAATTAGTAACAATGTGTGATGATATCTTAAATTAAAGATTCATTCAATATCTAAAATACGTTCGAGATAATTTATTGATATTCATTGTCCAGTTTGTTTAATAGCCAATAACCTAAGGCGTGTTTCAATTTTTTCCATGCGGGACGTTCGTGTCTTTGTATTTTACACGGAATTTAATAGAAGAAGTTTTCTTATAAAATATACTACAGTAAAGACACTGAGACATCCTAAAATATGTTCGAGGCAATTTATGTACTTTTATTGAAAAATTCAAAGAACATCTAAGTTAAAATAGCCTTACTTTGATGAAATTTTATGCGTATATGGCGTCGAATTTCTAGTTCTTACAACAGAGTTAAAAAAAAATAAAAAATACACACTAAATGATAGGTTAATGCTTAAAAATTTGCAATAAAAAAAATACATATTATATGTTTTATGAAAGAAATGGAATAATTTAAAGTTCTCTAGAATTTTAGATTATATACGGGAGCGCAAACGTTGTTACGGCAGATCTATATAATCGAATATTCTAGAGAATTTTAAATTATACCATTACTTTCATATAACATAGTAGTTAGTTTTTTTAAACGAGCTCCTAAAGAATTAAAGAAACAAGTCAAAATCACTCTTAAAATCGATACGGCCTCTTAAGCACCCTTTCTATTTCTCACATAATATTAGCTGTCGTCGTTCGTAACAACTTATCAGTTTTAATTAATATAACATAATCCAGTAATAGTAAATTTTGGTAAAATGGTTAGCTGGTAGAAGCTGTCAATCACAGACGCATTATCGTAACCATATTAAGCGTAACAAAATGTGTTGTGTGTGTATGTGTGTACATAAAAACAGACACGTTCTATACGTTATGTGTTATCTATGGTCTTTGGAATACAATGTAAAATGTTCCTAAATAGGCGCGTCCACACAGAGCGAGCAGCCGCGCGAGGCAATTGCTGCTATCGTGACTCGGTCGAGGGAAACGCATGTAGGTAGAATAAAGCCATTCTTATAATGACCGTCCCTCAATGTTTACCCATACATACAAAGCTTGAACACAGACACAACACACGCATCGACATCATCGGTATATTTTTCGGACTGCTATTTTTCTCTTTGGAGACATGTCAACACTACTGAGCTGCTTCGTGCAGCAATCACTTAGCGAGGCCACTCGCTCTGTGTGTACCGGCCTTATTAATAGATTATAGTGTGAATATTCCAAATGTCAGTTTCGGTGGACTAATTGCTCTACGTTTCATAGTAATGATCGGACTCGACATGATGTGCTAAGTGTATTGAAATTCTAGAACCAATTAGTAGGAAACATATTCGATATCTTTCCTACTGAATTCTATATTCAGATACTAAATTAATTGGCATTGTAACTTCCTTATTTGAAAAAATTACGTAATTACTATAGGAATTACTTTTCATAACACAACTAACCTGAAAAAACAGCCGTCAATAGAATAATAAAACCTTATATTAAAAGAAATTAATTTCGATAATCAGATTCTATATTCTGCTAACAATAACATTGATTAACAGATCGATATTTCACTGTGACATCTACCAATTCTTGATAAGTAGGTACCTACCTAAAAGCCACCGGTATACTACATTCTACCAACTTAATTCCACTACCTCCAGGATTATAATACGTTAATTCTAATAATAAATACATAAACATGTACACGTGTCTAGGGGAATCAATAAGCTGTCACCACTCTATACTCTATATGGGTCATCGAGCAGAGGCCGCCTCGAACAAAAATACCAAACGTTGAACAAAATTAATTATAAGATTACAGGAACATTGTCTTTGTAAATGATACCGTGGAATGCCGCCTTTGTGTTAATCCGAACATTTTCATTTATAATTGCATTTTTATGTAATCGTATTGTAAATACTGTGGAACAACGCTAAGATGTGAATTCCAGTGTTGAAAAAGTACAGGAAAGAGGCTATTGACTTATAAAAATCGATCATTTAAACTGATTAAAGAAGCAGGACTCGAGAATGTGTGTTTTCGCAACTACCTACTTTTCAATTCAATAACAGTTTAATTCATAAAACATGTCTGTTTATTTCTTCTTACAATAACAAATACTTGTTA
Source organism: Colias nastes (assembly GCA_907164665.1). NCBI lineage: Eukaryota > Metazoa > Arthropoda > Insecta > Lepidoptera > Pieridae > Colias > Colias nastes. The sequence goes on along the minus strand of CAJQZM010019049.1, from coordinate 1,720 downwards.
AATTATACAATTTTAACAAAGATAATATAAACATAGAATTATGCACAATTATGTTAGTCAAATTTACATCATCTACACACAAAAATGAAAGCGCTAGACAATTATAATTTTCATAAACATTGTTAATATTTTGCATTCTCCACTTTCAATTAATTTATACAATAAATTTGAGTGAAATTATGTTAGCGATAAAAATCACTTTACAGATAATAGCGAAGAGTCGAGAAAAGTACAAAATGCACGTCACAGATTATACAAAGTGTTTTGGCGGGAGTGGTCATGGCAACTGTCATTTGACGCGGAGATTCTTCTATATTCCAGTATTACAATAAAAACTTTTTGCCGCTTTCGGTTCCCGTAAAAATTAATATTAGCTGAACGGTCGAACGGTAAACACTATTTCCTGCTAAAATTCCAGGTACGGGAAATAGAATTAACCTTGATGTAATTAATTTAAAATCATTTGTTAGATTTACTACTTATTCGTTTTAACGTGTAGTGGAGAGCGAAAAGGATCATCACCATAATAAAGTAATAATTTTGATATTCATTGATGACTAGTACCTACTAATACATATTTAATAAATTATAAATAAATAAAAAGTTCATTTTATTTGCCTTCACAACTTAAAACTATTACAAACGTACTAAATATTAAATATGTAGCATTTTCGTTGTGAACTAGTGTGGGACTAGTGTCTGAAATAGGTCTGTGAAAGACCTGTAGTACAGATCACTAGCCCCCCTCGCGGATAGCACTACTTAATTAAAGAAAAAAATCTAGATAATTTTATGCGTTATATCAATTCGTTAACTCACGCTCATATAAATACCGCGTATTAGTTTTATTACTAAATAAGCTACATAATATTAATAGCTAATTATACATAGACATAGGTACATGTACATAATAATAGGTGTGAAATTACACTAATTCAGATAAAGCGGATGTAAACAATTGTATTCAATTATTTATGTTCAATTATTTACACTGTACAATGTTGTAAATAATGTGAAGTAAATATTATGTACACTTTGAGGTTAAACGTGGTATCAATCTATACGAATATTATAAAGCTGAAGTTTGTTTGTTTGAACGCGCTTATTTCAGGAATTACTGATCCGATTTGAAAAATTATTTCGGTGTTAGATAGCCCATTTATCGAGAAAAGCTATAGGCTGCGGGTAAAACCGCAGGGCACAGCTAGTATTTAATATGAGGGCTAACGATTCTTTATATGAATATTTCTAGGTGTGTATTTTCGTAAGAAAACAGGAACAATATTTTGAAAGCGACGTACTTCTATCTCACGAAGACTTTTAATCTGGAATATTTTACACAGGACTTTAGGAGAATAAATTTCTATTTTATACCTCTGAATCACGATATTAACATTTTCAAAACAGGATTATTTCCCCAAACATTTGTAATATATCTTAATAGAACTGTTAAAATGATCGTAAATTCCAATCAAGTTGACCCACCCCTACCCCAGTTTGGTTAATAAGGTTTTAGAAATGATATAGTGATATTATTCATTAGGATTTATTAAAGGAACTATACGACACCAAAATAAGAAGTGGACTTGACCAGTAACCACGTATTAAATATATTGCACGCCTCATAAGCGAAGCGTTGAGGTGGGTACTACTGTCACTTCGCGCAAAACGCGAAAAAAGTTCTGTCTTGGACGTCCGTGTGTCTGTATGTGCGGATCCT
>CAJQZM010019048.1:0-12455 GCA_907164665.1 Colias nastes | reverse complement strand
ACTTTTAGAGCAAAAAGTGAAAAAAGTCCAAAATTTTCGCAGTTTATCACGTGGTGCGCAGCGAGCACAACTTTTTCGAAGTTGCAAATTGGGATTTACATCACCCTAATTGATCCAAACAACATACCAAAAATTCAGAACTACATCGTGCTTTGCGAATTTAATGTTAATTTCCACTGGCCTAGTAGTAGAAAGAAAAGATTGTAAACAGTAATTTAATAATACTCTCTACACATACATTCACTCATACCAGACACAAAAATCATATCATAAAACTGCTCCGTTGCGACGTGAAAGACAAACAAACAAACACACATTCGCATGTATAATATTAGTAAGCAAGTCGTTTGACGTTAACACGTGAAGTGACCATTAAAACGCAGTTAAATTAAGTACCTATTGTTAGTTATCATTGCATCCGTTTATTTGTTTAATAGTGTGTTTAAAAACAAATTTCGCATAGCTTTGAATTAATACAGGATGACTATTGAATTTGTGATCACGCTCTTCATAAAACCGCATATTAAATAAAAATATATTTAAAAAATAAAAATAAAAATATAAAAAAAAAATATTTGTTATCATTACTTTGAATGTTTTTAAGTAACGATAGGTGAAAATATTATCTAAGAATGACATGGAAAAAACAGACATTAGTTAAAAAAATAATGTAACATAATTACATGATGTCGATCAATAATTTTCAAATTATCTAAAAAAATTATTACCTACGAGATTTTATATTTTAATACCATTTCAAAACACATTCACACCATAGCATTTGTAAAAAATCTACCATCCTTATAAATTAAAAAAATCCTCACAGATTTAGTGATACGTAGTAAAAAATACTACAAACGATTCAATGTGTTAATTGTGAGGTATCCTGTCATCCGAAAAATACAAAAAACATCCTTTTCGTCCTTGAGCCGCTAATCCCGTAGCAATGACACCGTAGAAATAAAAAATCGGTCAAGTGCGAGTCGGACTCGCGACACAAAGGGTTCCGTACAAATTAGCTGAAGAGCATCTGCAAAGAAAATTAACCGTCCAAATTGTTATCGCGCCAATCGTTACTGCATAACCTTGGTTTTTTTATTATTTAATAAACGGCAAAAAAATTCATGAAATTTTTAACAATCTAACTATTATAGACGGTCGGACAGACCGACAGCGAAGCCTCAATAATAAGGTTTTATCGTTTCGGTACGGAACACTAAAAAGGACAAAGTTCGGTATCCATTCATACGTACAAACGCATTGTTAGGATTATCATCGACCAGTTAACAAGACCTCTGCATGTAACAGCTCATAAAGAAACCATGAAACAGCCGAAGTTCTACTTACTTTGGTCATCAATTGATAGGGGAGGGAACAACAAATCATCGTATTTAAGCGTTCCATATTTTTGTAATGGGCCTTCACAATGGGCAGCGTTGGCCCATCAATTGATTGTCAATGTTTGCCGCCATTACGGCGATTACGAATAAACATCTACTGGGCCCTCTTTACATGTGATCACATGCGTTCGGCAAGTAGAGGTAATCACGATAGTGTAGACTGTAGAGGGCCTAAATGTCTATGATCGACCGTCATTGTAGGTATTTTTCATAATGGCAGTAATGGCGGCAAACATCGACCATCATTTGTTGGGCCAACGCTGCCCATTGTTTAGAGGTCCCATAAGGCTTTAGGGTGATGGTGATGCGTCATAAGTTTTAATTAAAATGGTACGTTTAGTGTGATCAGCTGTCACATATTATATTGAGTGGAAATTGATAGAGGATTGAGGGGCCGGCTCGACAGATATTAATGCGATGCTGGAGTTCGGATAGTCGGAGTAAGTTATTAACATACCAAACGTAATTACGTATTACGTATATAAACGGTTTAAAATTAATCTTAAATTATTTATGAAAGTAATAGATTAGATACAGATATGCTGGACACGAATATTCCGATTTCCGTTGCTGGATATAATAAGAAAATATATAAAACTTGATTATGAGTACTGTGATATGAGCACTATTTTTATCTAAATTTCATCCAATACGATATAATTTCTTCAGTAAAATCACCAAAAATAGCAATACCAGACAAACTCACACATCTAACTCGAAACTGCTAATTAAAGTTTGATGTTTACAATTGATACCAATCATAAAGTAGGTTAAAATTAAGATCAAAAGATGGCTAATTGCTTAACGTTCATCTTCTAAATCACTTATTACGCAAAGAATGCACTTTAGCAACATTAATTACAAATGTCGGAATAAAATCAAGACATTTGCTAATAGTTTTGGATAAAATTAGTATTCAGTTGTACATTCATTACATTTGTCAAGATCACAAAATAATATCGGAATGTTTGAGCACGTATAGTTCAGATTCAACGTTCGTTGTTTATTAAATTAATATCATCAATTATAGTCTTTTCAAATTACAATGGAGATTATTTACATAATTAATATAAAAAATCCGATTGAAACTAAATGTGTTGATTTTTTTGCAAATTTTTCTAAAAACCCACACAGAATTTGGTTAAATTTCTCTAAAACGCATTCAGCTCCATTAGGCATTAAGATACCACACACACACTGAAACATTAATACAACACCTATTTTACGTCGCAGATTAAAACAATTGCCAAAGCCATGCAACACCTAGTTCCAACCAATCAACGTAAGCAATAACTAGCAAAACTATCATCCCACACTCACACGAGATTATAATTTATAAACATCACCCTCAGAGCAATGTAGCATGTGAAAGCTGAAGGCGTTAGAATAAATATTATTATCCGTGTAATTGATTCTATTAATAGAACGGTCATAACCATCGACATAAATTTTATTTAACACGGTTCGGTTCGAGGGGTTGCAGTTGGTGCTATGAATGGACATACAGACAATATGCGTTTATATGGAAAACGTGAAACCGTTTGTTTTTGATATTTTTTCAATGGAATCGTATTTAACTTGACATATAAGTCAAGCTATGTGAGATATTGGAACAATATTTTAATTTAATGGTAAACTTCAATCCATGAAGGATAACAAACTACATAATTATTGTAAAATAAAAAAAGCCTCAATGTAACTAGTCCAGCAATGTCCAAAACTATGTCGTATAAAATAATTTGCAGACCTGTATCAATGAATAAAACGTTTCAAACACTAACATAACTTTCAATAGCAGAACCATTTCTTAAAAAATACCATCTCCACTATACCAGAAGTCATCAAAGAAAAAGGGGGCATTTCCCTAAACAAATAGGCCCACTTTACGGCCATTAACTATCGACCATAAAACGCGGGAAGCGACTGTGGACACCAATAAAGTTTGACTCAACACTAATGACAGTAAAATCTTTACGACATGGCCCAACGTTGAGCGAGATACTGGGAAACTTAATTGAATAGAGTTTCGGTTGGATATTATGTTAAAACGTCGAATTTAATGAATATTAAATTGCAGTTTAAACTACGTTTAAAAGAGAGTAGTTTTCATTCGATGATTTCTGTATGCTCTTACATACGCGATAAAATCAGGAATTGAAAATGAGGGTTATTGGAATGTAGATTCTGTTCAAAGCAAATACATATGAATATTGATTTCATAAGAAAAATGAAAATTCAACTGTTTTTTTTTTAAGCTAAAATGTTAGAACTAATTGAATAAAAATTCATAGGAGATTTAATGATAGGAATTGAATTTTAATTTAAACAATACTTAAATAACTCATATAATGTTTATATAAATATTACCAAAAATAAAACTCCTTGCTACAATCAAACTTCATTGTAAATTGTATCTTGGAATTACCAAATAAATGCAATAAACACAATCAATATAATACCAGATGTCCCAGTTTAAATGCATCTAATTTACAAATTTCAAAGGTGACAGACAAAAAATGATCATCAAAGCATTTTGCAAACAAAGAGAAACGAACTTCCAAATGATCCATTGAAATGTTACATTTTTTAGGCCTGACCTTGAGTTTTTTAGAGGACGCAATTTTATTTTTTTGATGTGTAGGGGGGGTCAGTGTGAAGCTAAAACCAAGTTTGTGGGGTCGCCACCCTTGTCCCATGGCCGCCATCTTGAAAATAGCGGTTGAAATGGTTTTAACGATATATCTCTTAAACTATTTATCTGATAATAAAACAATGTTAACATTATTTGTTGCAAATTAAATTCTCTACAACTTTGATTCAGTAACTTTTTGTCGTAGAACTATAAATAAAAAAGTTATAAGCGAAAATGTTCAGAAATTAGAGCTATTTATATTTTTCAATAAAACTTTTTTTTATCATTTTACGAAGAAATGATATAAGACTATTTTTGTAGATTGTTTTTCGAGGAACAACTTTTATATACAACATTTTTTCATTACGTCAATAGCTAAGGTTTTACAGCGCTCTGAAGTGAGTACTATTTTTCAGTAGTAACTATACATAATAAATTGGCTATTGGCTCTTTTCCCAGACTCCACAACAATGGAAGCACACTGCAGAACATTTCAGCCCTGCTTTTCGACGTAAAAAAAAACGCACTTCCAGACTCTACCTCCTGGGTTGTGGGGAAAAGATTCAATAATTAATTATTAATAATATTGTAAAATTAATTATTAAAAATATTATTATAACAAAAATAAAATAATTACTGGTGACAAATTATTATTAGTACACACATAATATATCGTATTCTGTATAGTAAAGAGTACTTAAAATAGTACTCACTTCGGATGGCTGTAAAACCTTAGCTATTTACTTAATGAAAAAATGTTGTAAATAAAAGTTGTTCTACGAAAAACAATCTACAAAAATGGTCTGATATAATTTCTTCGTAAACTTATAAAAAAAAGTTTTATTGAAAAATATAAACATCTCTAATTTCTGAACATTTTCGCTTATAACTTTTTTGTTTATAGTTCTACGACAAAAAGTTACTGAACCTAAGTTGTAGAGAATTTAATTTGCAACGAATAATGTTAACATTGTTTTATTATCAGATAAATAGTTTAAGAGATATATCGTAAAAACCATTTCAACCGCTATTTTCAAGATGGCGGCCGTGGGACAAGGGTGGCGACCCCACAAACTTGGTGATAGCTTCACACTGACCCCCCCTACACATCAAAAAAATAAAATTGCGTCCTCTAAAAAATGCGACCCCAAATGTAACTTTTCAATGGACCAAAACAATAAAAAGTCATTGTTCTTAAATCTGTTGACAGACTCATATTAACTGACGGATGACAAATTATGCTAATTTTTATTGCTCCGTCTGTTTGCCGATCCCTTATTTTGGCAAAAAGACAATATTTAACGTTTATTTGTTTTTAGATAAATAGCATCTAAAATACATACTTAGATGTTTTTTCATGTTTTGAATGTGTGAAATAATGTCTAGAATCTAGATTACTCGAGTAATATAATGTATTCCATTTTTTGCGCCGCGGTGATTCTGGAATACTAACTTATGAAAAAAAATATACTTATCGAGAAACAAATTAAAACAGTAACAGTGCTACCACAGAGTGCTACTTATCGCATCATCATATTGTGTACTCAATATAGGACATACAATTATGTCTTCATAAGAGTGACTAAAAACTGCCTGATAGGTAATTTATCATAATCTCTTTATATTTATTTATTAATATTTTAATCATTCCACAAGCAGCTTAACATAATAAATTACATCAAATAAATAATAATTATAAAGAACCAGTATACCTACTAGGTATACTGGTTCTTTATAATTAGTAGCGTTATATTATATTAAGTATTCTACGCTATATAGTAGTTTAATATTTCCGGTGGGATTCATAAATCATATTATTTTTTTGTTTATTTGTTCAGACGACTCAATTAAAAGAAAATAATGCATTAGCAGTGGATTATATTTATAAAAGCAGAAGATTAAGTCAAATTGGATTAAGTAGGCTATTTACGAGTTTTTAGTCGTAAAGTTGAGATACATGTAAAGTTTTAGAGAGCCGTATATCTCCGAGACAGGTTTGTTTTCAATTTTATCGCGTGTTATTTATAGTCTAAAAAACTCCTAACACATACTTTTATAGCTATTTTTATTAAACCTACTTAATTATTGTCACAGGGTTATTCAATGAATATTTAGTTAGCTATGTAAGAATAAAAGTTTCGTTTTAATGAGTTTTTTACTACATAGTTACATTATTTATAAATAAAAATACAGTCTTTGCACACATTTAGTTACATTTTTTTATAGTTTATTTCTGTTCTGAATGAGAAGTAATTTTTAAGTGTGGAAAATAAAATGTATCATCACTATTCTAGGATATTACACTATTTACGATGCCCATGAGGCTTATTACAATTCTGAGAATGAATGAGCAGCAGTTAAAAGCATAAATACGAATCAATTACAAATTTATAAATCGTTTCTTAATCCGTTGCAATTACAAAACTATGAAACATCGCAAATAAGCGAGAACGTACTTTAAAATCTTATCCTCCCACAACTAATTTATAACAGAATTAAGTTAAATATCTCCAGTTTATCGTATTCTCTGGATTAAATTAGAATAAACGAGTTAAATGCAGTTTATATATCTACAAGAGTCGTAATACAGTATTGAGATTACAAAATGGCCGATTTATCGAAGCAAATGGGCATTAAGACAAGGAATTAGGCCTAGCTCTGTTTCCACCGATAATGTATAACATTAGTGGAATAATTAAGTCGGACTTAGTGCATATTTTACATGTTTTAATTAAACTTCTAAGTTTAAAAGCTTCTTATGCATGGCTTATATTAGCTTATTTTAACCGACTTAAAAATAAGAGGTTCTTAACAAAGACCTTTTAGTTTATCTTAGACTGTATATTTGTATCGTTCAGTTCAGTTATAATGTTATTATTTCAAAAAGATAATAAAATAACTCTTCGTTCAAACAGCTTACGACGAGTGTTAACAGGCATATTGAAACTGAAGACTTGCGCTATCTAAGTAATAAATTTATAACCAACTTGGGTAACCAAGTCGTCGTTGCATAATATAGGAAAAATTTATAGTATAAAGCTTTTATAAAATTTATTACTACTATACTAGCCAGGTCAAATTTAAGACTTCGCTAAATTCGCTTCGCTACTTGTATAAAATAGTTTAAACGGGGGTTATGTCATACTATGTACCTATACGAGGTCATACTAAATATTAATAAAAGAATACCCAAGAAGAGTCTAGCAGTTAGTGGAACTTAGAACTTTTATTGGTTTGGTTGTGTCTCATTTTTAGTACATATGAACTTTAGAGTATTTTCTTTCACAAGACATTTCAACAGCTTACGTCTTGCGCCGCGATGGGGCTTCAATCGTCACTGTACAGATAGCGATAATTGGTCGTTTGAAGAGCGCCGCTAATGCGCGGGCGCAGGACGATTTATAGATCAACGACCCACGATTATTCGGTTGGGAGTTTTGTTTATATATTTTGTGTAAAACAAATAAAGTTTATAGAAACAAAGTATCTACTAAGCATATTGTTCTTAACAGAATCATTCCTTTAACCATAAACAATGAGGTAGGGCTATATCTTTAGTGAAGTACTGGAATACAGACATGAATCTCGCATTAGTCCCTACTCCCTCAGTTAAAGTAAATAAAGTTTTGTTTGGATACTGCTAAAAATAGACAATGTAAATTACAGTTTTCGGTTTTGCTAAATCACTTAACAACAGTATAAAGAAGAGCGTGTGTACCGAGCACACGTGTCAGTAGTGAAACTTCTTTGGCAAGATTTAACGATACAAAATTGTCGCTTCACTCCATAACGTGCAGTGTTGCCATGACGGACCTTGAAATTTTACTCTCAACGCACCCAAAGAAGTTTCATTTCAAAATACATTTTTCTTTATATTTCATTTGCCGATACTGTACACTTTATAGTACATGACGTAGGTATAAATGTCAATGCATTTCACAAATATTTCTCGCGAACCACTCCCGAATGCTTGATCGCTATCTCACTTACAGTTATACAAACATACAAAACGCAAACGTGACTTTGATTTTGTACTACATACTCCGAGATAACACTCATCGAATTCCCACAGTGCAAATGATAACCTACATAAGATTAATGATTATAATAAAATTTTAATCGAACGTTGAACAAAATATTGACCCGCCCTGATTTAGGAATTCTTGATAAATATTTGTTGGTTTTGTTCCTATTTTGTAAATCTAATCGTTTTCCTTACTAACAAAATAAAGTAGGCCAGATGGTGAAATAAGAAATGGTGATATAATAATACTCTGTTCTTTCACATTCAGACTTTCTTCGCAAGTTATAATTTAAATTTATACTACCTTTAAATACTAAATAATTGTGTTACAAGTTACAACAATTAGACTAGCTGTGCTCTGCGCCCGAAATGCTCTGCTCCTGTTGGTCTTAGCGTGATGATAATATATAGCTTATAGCCTTCCTCGATAAATGGGCTATCTAACACCGAAAGAATTTTTCAAATCGGACCAATAGATCCTGAGATTAGCGCGTTCAGACAAACAAACAAACTCTTCAGCTTTATAATATTAGTATAGATCAATAACACCATTTATAGCAAATATTCAAAGTCATAGCGAAATGTATAAAAAGTAAAAAATAGCTCGTTCAACACAACAAGATCCTTCGCAGATATTTTATGACATCGTTCAGTGAATTTATTTAGCGATTACTGCTATTAATGTGTTAATACGTTCAAAGTAATGTGTGTCCTTGTAGACTGCAATTGGCGACTCGTCGCTAAAATATGAGAACTGTAAAATTGATTTTCTGGTGCTCTTGACTTTATGTACATTGAAGCTAGAGGATGTTTATTTTGAAATTTAAGGAAATTTTTTTAGCCCTCTTTTTGCATCACAACTGTTCGTTTTAATAGTTAAGCAGCATATTGTTGACAAAAATATGTGATATTATATGGTTAGACTTAATATAATAGGTATGTAGAATAAATCTTTCCGACTTTTACTTTTTTTTCCTACCTCTTTTAAAAACCTAGACTATATTGTCTCACTTTTCTATTAAATCACCACTAAGAAAGAAAGATTTCTACTAAACTTTACTGTTTATTTAATAACACATTTCCTATGAACTTAAAGAGCTATATGAACAAAACAAAAAAAGACAAAGAATATTCCGCTGAAAGCAATAGACGCATGGATGCATCGATGGTCTTGAAATATATAATCCGCAAATATTGGAATTTCTTAATTCTCTTTTACATAAACATATTCTGTTTTTAGCTGATTGATCATTACCGTAATGAGGTCTCATTAATAAAAATATTTAATACATTAGCCATTGCAATTGTTTGTTTATCACTTTCTTGCAATTATCTTGTGTATGATATTTGTTTAGGTTATGAGTAATTACGAATAAAGCTTTAAATTAACCTACTTATCAAATGTACAACATTTTTTTTTGGAAAATAATATTGAAATCTTCAAATCTTATACCTTCCAAAATAAAATTATATAAATTTAGTGAACTATTATTTTTATTAATTGAACTATTCGCACAACGGTATTTGGTATCCGATTTAATTTTCAATTTTACATGATTACATATTTTAAATTAATTCTTCTTTTAATTACTTATCACATTTTCTATCCTTGCAAAACGCAAGCGAACCTACAGCATCAAACGAGTGTATCATGTCATGTGTTAGTGCATTTCGTCGAAGCAATGCTTATTAATTGCATCCGGTATTACAGACTCGTGCTTGGCATTTTTATTACTCTAATCTCTTTATTGAGACCACGGCGTAATCGTATTACAGGGATAATGTGTATTATTACATTACTATAGTTTTTGGAGTGATAAATTATGTATGGAAGATTCAAAATTTCTTTTAAAAGAAGTCTAGTTGAATGTATAAATGTTTGAGTTTGATTTTAAGTACCTACCATTTTTCTTGGTGTTATGATCGTTAATTTACGCTCCGTAAATTTTTTTTTGTTATCTCATCAGGTCCCATGATTTAACTATAAAATGTTCAAAACACCAGGTGAAGATAATCCTTACATTATAAATTGGAAAGTCACTGCCTGTCTGTCTCTTCTTATTCACGTGACAACTACTGAACCGATTTGGACGGAATTTGGCATAGAGACAGCTTGAGACCTGAGAAACGACACCATATGATAGGTTTCATTCTGAAAATCCGAGAAAAATTATTTGTGTATACTTTATTAGATTAGATTTAGATTATTATTTTTAAAATTTTTAAGGGTTTATTAATTTTGTAAAGTGGGTATTCAAAACGACGGGCTACGTATAATAAAATAACTCAATCGCGTTTTAAATCCGTTAAAAATTCTTTATTTGTGTTTACTCTAATGCCTGCGTAGTGCGTGTACGCACTGACCCAAAACCAAGCATCCCAGTAGCTGTATTTACATTGTCATCTTTGTATACCTACCTACAACGTTTGTATTCGACGAAACATTCGACTGTATAAATTCTTTCTTTATTTGACAATCGCTTTGAAGTGCAATGTGTGTTTAAAACGTCTCGTCATTGGCATAGAGAAAGTGTGCATCTATGGCACATGTCAATTAAATTTTGACAATTTTTGTCAACGCTGACATTAAAACTTAAATATATTATTATATTTATTATTTGGGAGATGCCATTTGAAAAAAAAGAAAGAAAAAAAATATTATTTTAAGTTTTAACCGTGTTATATTGTTGTCGTAATTGAGCTTTGCACCGTGAGAATCGAGTAGGTATCTATGCTTTGAACAAACCGGCCCGTGTGAAAATCAAAGTGTGATTTTTACACCTACACTAAAGTCTCTTCTGTCACGGTACCATGATGCATTCAAGCAGTATTATATCCAGTGTGAATTGACAGCACTATATCGGTCTAGCGCCATCACTTTTCATACTGGAATTAATACTGCTTTAAAATATCATGCTTACAATGGCTATATCACAATTATAGGCAGTGTAACAAGAATGCGAATACCTTTCGTGATTAGTCTGTAAGCCAATCAATCCATCAACCAATTGACCAATCAATCAATCAATCAATAAATGCATCAAGGATCAAAAGATCGAACAAACACTATATCAACCAAAGGAATCCTAAACATGCGTTTCTACTAATACCTAAGAAAACAAATTAAGTGTGCATATTTAACAAAAGTAATACCACAGTATTACAATATCTAATAATATTGTAATACTGTGGTAATACGTTAAGATTTTATCTATAGATTTTCTCTAGTAGAACTTAAATTTCGGTTCAAGATGTGCAAATATTGTAAAATTTTAAGTTTGTTATTCATAATAAATAATAATATACTTAAACAAAGAATAAAACAAAAATTATCTATATTTCTATGAAGGTCATTAAAGAAACATCATTTCCGATAAAATAATTCAAGTCATTCATAATTCCCAAGTGCATTCCAACTTTTTAATAAGTAAAGTAACGTATTAAAATCCTTACGTGATCCGCACGCAACGCACGTTTCACATGACGTATAATCTCACTTAGCAGGTAAACTCATTTGCTTCCTTAAAATTTCTTCCTTAAAATAAGGCAAAAATAAATTCAATTCAGCGAGCGTCAAAATTTATAGTATGATTTTACAATACATAATCAACGTTCTTACAATATACTAACTCGTAGTATAGTTGTTCGTGTTGAAACCATACTAACGTTAACACCTATCAAAGGCTTCCTTACTTCCTAAAACAATGAACATTCCATTTGTTAAAAGAAACACAAACATTCAAAATACTGTCAATCATTTCATCATCGATCTACAATAACTATTTAGTATTCTGTGCTTGAACGTTACATAGATTAATCAATAGTAAAGGAAGTAGGTACTACACATTTAAAACATAAACACAGATTAATGATTGTACGCGACGAGACATCACATCATTAGAATAAAGCTCAACATGTTACAAGCAATAACAGGATATTAATACTAAAAGGGAATTGCAATTTCCTTTAAACAGACGACTGTGACGCCTCGAGATTTTGCGACAAAACAACGACTTCCCGTTTGATGTTTTATTTTGACTTATGGCTTGTCAAGAGATTTTCTTGAACGCGTATTATGTCAAAGGGAATTATATTCGTTCTAGAAATGTAATAAGAGCTGATTCTGTTTAATATTCCATTTAAATAAACTTGATACTTCGAAACGTAGGTACGTTATATTCATTGTTAGATTTGAGACACTTCGTAGTAACTATGTAGTAATCTGTGGCACTACGATCAAACTCGAAGTGTAGCCCTCGATGTTTATAAATATTGAGATTACAATCGCACCTCTTTTTTAATTACATATCACTACATAATATAAAAGAAAGTCACCGTCTGTCTGTCTATGTATGCTTAAATCTTCAAAACTACGCCAAGGGTTTTGAAGCATTTTTTT
>CAJQZM010019045.1:0-10954 GCA_907164665.1 Colias nastes | reverse complement strand
CGCTCGCACTTACCACAGACTTTCAAGGCCTCTGGCAATATGTAAAAACCGTGAAAACTGTCCGGCTACTGGAGTATATTCTTTTGATAGTCCCCCAAGTAACATATCTAAAATTCAGCTTTTATACTATATTGTAAGTTTAAGTACAATTATTTTTTTTAGTTTTGGGGTGTCCGGCAGGGGGTTAAAACCATACTTAGTGTCCGGCAATGGATGACATCATTTTAAATATGATTCTAAAGAAAATATCAAAAAACCGAGCTTTATGCTTTAACGTATTTGAGGTGCTTTTTTTTACACCTTTGTTACCTGTTACCTGTCAAAGTAACCACTAGTCCACTACCCAAACTACATAGTCGCTCATCGTTCTTACCTGTGTTGGTGACGTGCGCAGACAAACTTTCTGGTTTTATGAAATACTGTGCGCCTGGCTAAAGCGGGCTCTTGCTCTATAAGAGGTATGAAGCATAGCGATTACATATCACCATTGTTATTTTCCGATAGTAATAATAATCTATTTTCAAATATCAAAATGGCAGACGTGGTCAAATGGTTTCAAAGTTCGCCAAAAATTTCCACCTGTCTTACCTAAGCGCGCGCCCCGTCCACCACTCTGGGCTTAGTGACTCCTCATCTCATGTATAGTAGGTATAGGGGAATCAACACACAAAAATCCAGGTCTGGTCAAATACATACAGGTAGCTTTGCGCTAGCTCTCTAGCTATTACTTCTTATGGAGAGAAAACGTAAACATGTACCACGGGCGAAGCCGGGGCGGACCGCTAGTAAATAATAAAATAATAAATAGTGTATTAGATTTGTTATTGTATCTTGTATACCTACGAATAATTATTCTTACGTCTTGTTGGGAAATGTTCAAATACCTACCTATTGAAATAATTTACTGTTACAAATCATTAGTGTTATTAGTTTTGAGTGAATAGGCATGGATCAGAAATTCAGAATATAATATGCTACTAACTACTCAAATACATACATGTTTACACAACAAACACCACTGACCTCTATAACTATAAGTTATAGAGGTCAGTGACCGTCAGTGACAAACACTATGGATACCTACGCTCGCGAATGCAAATTCGGTGATTTACTAATTATTGATACCTAGTCATTGAATTCGTTTTGAAATAGCCTGTACTTTGTAATTTTTAGTGTTATAGACATTTATAAAATGTGGTGCTCATTTTTTTGTAATAAATCATCCCGAACGCTATTGTATTTTCGTTGTTTTATTTCAAGTGAACACCTATACAATTTTGTCACGAGCCGCCTCTGGCCTCTGGGTGAAATAAACAAGTCAAATGATTTTTGTTCTAATTGTATTTTGGTAGTAGTTTGTTTAGAATTTACATTACCATTGTTTAATTTTTACCTACTATATTTTACTAAAAGTCGAGTGCGTCGAAATCGTAAATATCTTTTTCACCTTCCTGGTTTTTTTCCATAGTAAATAGTGTTTTAGATTTGTTGTTGTATGAATAATTATTCTTAGCATAATATTATATCATAGGTATATGCTACTTCAAATACATGTTTTGATAAAAAAAACAATAGTGTAATGTAATAAAATAAAACTGCGTTTTATTGTAATCAATTTTGACATTATTTATTTCCCAAAATTACAACAAAATAGTTTACGCCAACAAATATAACTTTTATTTTTATAACAATCCTACTTGTTTTACATTCACGCCATCTAGACTTAAATCTTTATCATTTTTGTATACGTCTGTGTGTGTAAACGACCCTGTATGCAATGACAGATGTTATAATGCATTTTTTTACCGAATTGGGTGGATTTTAAGGCAATGATATGACATATTTCAATAAAATATAATATTCAGTAACCGCCATGACTATTCCTACGACCTTAATCTTTTCCAATTACGCAAAAACTCAAATAAACTAGAAATGTAGAATTCAGCGCCATCTAGCGGGACATTGGCTGGGAACAGATCGTAGCAATCACCTTAAGGTCTTAAGAAATTGCTGCATAAAAGTGGATATATGTAAACATCTAGACTAACAGTATACAGGCACTCAAGTATTTTTATTAGAGTATCTATCTATATAGGATCTCTCAGAAATGATCCATAAAATAAAGATATACGTTATGGCCTAGATTGAGATATCCTAGAGACCTAGAACGAATAAGAAAATTTCATTATTATTGCAAACGATCAATAATGCCGTGTATCAAGGTGATAAGCACCTCTATCACGTAACAGACTTTTATTACTAACAAAACGTAAAGTTTGTACGAAGAACTTGAAATAAAGCACTGTAACGGTGTGTCGTATAAGATATATTATAGCGAAAACTGTTTATGTGTGAATAAAAGTTGTTCGATGGCCTCGGGTTCCACTGGAGCCCGCAGAACTGTGGCAGAACTACATTGAATAGGGTTGCACACCAACTTTGTAGTGGACCAAAGGGACTTTTAGGTCTGATTGCTTACTCAATAGCTATTTTATTTTTGATACTTAGTTTTAAAGCATTCAAATGCCTTATAAATGAGATATATTTTTAAAGAACAGAAAATTTTCGATCACGAAGCAGGATTCGAACTAGCGAGAGACGCGAGTAAACTTGAAATTTTGTCTATACTTACTTTAAAAATTTCTCAACTGTATCTTATTTTGTTTTATAAAATTATTAATCGAAATGTGTGTGCACTTTGAAAGATATGGAAAATGCTTAGATCATTACTTAATGATCTAAGGGAAAATGATACGCCATAACCTAATATTAAAAAAGAGACTATTAATTATTTTGTTAATTGTAAAGGTAGGTACTATGGATTCGGGAAATATTGCAAAGGGGGGAAAAATTATTGCAAAGTCATGAAGGAAATCCGTAATTGAATATTTTTTAAGTCTACATTATTTTTTAAACTATATTTATTTGATATTAAAAATAGCTCTATATTATTTTTTAATTTTCTCAGATGCGCACGTACCATTAAAATGCATTAAGTAACCATATCTATTTAATGTCTGCATCGCGATATTTCGTAATTACTGTCGCATATAATAAAATATAGCCGAAATCGCATTTTCAACTCATTATAGGCAACCATAAGGGTGAAATGGACTCGCTTTTGTTCAAAAGCGTGCTCATTAAAAATAATAAAGACTGACGATTGCGTTCATAATAGCATTCAGATTTGTATTTTTACATTTTCATTAAGCAGATACGTGGTAGCTTGAATGTAACCATTTACCTCTGCCCTAAATATAAATGAATCACCCACTTAATTATTTTTCTTTCAAATGCCTAATATTTGTGAAGCATACTTTGAAGGTGGTGATGTGATCATCTAAATTAGGACACACTTGGGAATACTAATATAGAGACAATACCTATAATTTTATTATAGCGAATCATTAACGAATATAATTTAGATTCTAGAATTAAACGAATTTAAATCTTATGGATTCAGACATTTTTAAGAATTTAAAAATTTATTGATAACTCACGAACTGTCCATATGATAGATTTCTGATTTTTGAATGATTTAAGTATCGGTAGGTCTGTGAAATGTTCATTAAACATTTTTATGCCCCTAACTGTCCAGGCGAAACATCGTTTACCAGGTCAGTGTTACAAAGATAACTAATTACATATTAACAGTCACAAAAACTGTATAAATGTCCCTCTTCTAAGAACAAGAACATCGTTCTGCTAATTGAAGCCTGCTGCAGATTAGTCCGACTTTTTGCAGTATAATTACCTACAGTACCCGACTCCTTGCCAGCATTTATAGTGAATCGTTAAAAATTTATACACTTATATTTCTTGTTTTACTTTTGTTAACGCCGTAAAGTGGTGCACAGAAAATTAGTCTGTTTGGTTGCTGGTCTGTATAAAATACTATCTTTTTAAAAGGTGTATTTTATATTGAAATGTTTAGCGTGTGACGGATGAAAGCAGAAATAGACAGATAATTTTGAAATTAGTATATTTCTTTTAACTTATTCGTTAAAAAACATGAAACTTAAAGTATAATATTCATATTGAAGAAGGTAATGAAGTAAGAAATGTTAAAAGTAAAAAGTCTAGTTGCCATTCCATTAGTTTTTACAAGTCTTCTAACTTCACTAATCGTTTTCTTCTGTATGATTTTCAGTCATCGTTGGTCATATATTATTTCTTCTTTTTTCCTTTATTCCCCTTCTTTTTAAGCACCTCAGGCTGTTCTGGTTCAGGGGGTGGAGTGGGGGGTAATTTTCTATCTGGCCAAAGTCTTTGAATCATGTCAACTACACCTGAAAATTTAGAATTTTAAATACTTTCACAATACACAACACTTAAGAAAAACGTTCTGATAAAAACAAAATGTTAAACACCATGAAATATTTTCTAATAATGGGTTCATATGCATATACTCTAACGTAAAGGCACACCCCGGACACTCCATACAAAATTATCGTTTTGACAGTCACACTGTAGAGACTGCAAATGTGTGTGTTAATGCTTTATGGTTGGCACATTTGTGACTAGCGTAAAAAAAAAATTCGCGTTTTTCTGATGAAATACATCCGTATACAGCACAATATCTAACCATTTTCTACGAAAAACGATAATCACAAATCCAAAATAATAAAATTACTTTAAGTCAATTTGATTAATGTTGTCAATCTTCGTTGCGTATCGTCCTTGCAGAAAAATGTGGCCCATTTTAATCATGATCGTGCGGGGTGAGGTAAGTGTTTTAATTTGGCGGGAGGCGGAGAGTGTCCGTTCTGTAGCGTTTAGCTACTATTAGAGCTAGCGCGCACGAGCAACTTTGTCTCCGCAACTATTTTGTCTCCGCAACTATTTTGTCTCTCCCACCTATGGGCTAGTATGAAAGTGCGCGCACGTAGCGACGCAACTCCCCATACAAATTGATGGGAGAGACAAAATAGTTGCGGAGACAAAGTTGCTCGTGCGCGCTAGCTCTTATGTATTCTGTGGTAAAGGCACACCCCGGACACTCCATACAAAATTATCGTTTTGACAGTCACACTGTAGAGAGTGCAAATGTGTGTGTTAACGCTTTAGGGTTCGCACATTAATTGTGACTAGCGTAAAGAAATTCGCGTTTTTCTGATGAAATACATCCGTAAACAGCACAATATCTAAGCATTTTCTACGAAAAACGATAATCACAAATCCAAAATAATAAAATTACTTAAAGTCAATTTGATTAATGTTGTCAATCTTCGTTGCGTATCGTCCTTGCGGAAAAATGCGGGCCATCTATAGCGTGATCGTGCGGGGTGAGGTAAGTGTTTAATTTTGGCGGGAGGCGGAGAGTGTCCGTTCTGTAGCGTTTAGCTACTATTATGTATTCTGTGGTAAAGGTTCCTTTATTCTTACCACTGCGCCATCGAGGTCGTTTTATTTATAAAAATAATTTCTATGTAGTCTGGCCGGTAAAATTAAACCATGTATCATAAGTTATAAAAAATAAAAAACCCCATGTATTACACCTCTAACAAAAAACGTAATTTAATAAAAAGTCCACGTTATTATTCATGGAAATGAATTTGCGATAAAGTGAAAATTGCTAAAATAATGACCTCGTTTCGTTGTTTTTATTGCGCCTAATTGTTTTAAATTTGTTTCGATGTGAATTATGTCAAAATTGCCCCTCGAATTTAATGAGTTATCTCATAATATAATGAAGTGACCCGTTTTTAGAAGTTACATTGTTGCCTTTTATAGATATTAAAATTAATAATTTGCTGGCTTGTTTCTTAAAGTAGAATCTATTAAACATGCATAATAAATAACTAGGAACTAGGAACCGCTTAGGAATAGTATTGCTTTTTGTTCAAAAGAAAAAAAAATACAATACCTTTTTTAAAGGTTCTTTAACTTGACAGGACTCTGTTGCAGGAAATTAGCAACTTACTTTTTTCACTATCTATTTTTAAACATTTAAAATGTGTTTGTCCAATATTGTTATTAATATTAATCTTACGATCCAGTTTAACAGTATTTGCTCCTTTATCAGTCATGGGCCCAGGAAAGCTCTCCGCCAAATGATTAATCAGGTCTTCATCAACATTAGCTCCAACTGCTTTCAAATCACGAAGTATTTCACGTGGTTGCATTATTTCTAATGTTTTTTTCTTTTCGAGAAAGTACAAACTGATGAAAGGAAAATATAATATGATTAATGATTATTTTATGTGGAATCACTCTATGACTCATGAATTTATATATGATTAACTAATATTTTAAAGTTCGAAAATAAATAAGTCTCGATAAATTTATATTATACTGCGTTACGAACGTTAAAAACTTTAACACAACTAACGCAATATCCAATTTTGCTTTCTTTCCCGGTCTTTTCGTGAGAAAGTCCAGTCTTTTCATAATGATAAGTCTCATATCTGCAGTTGATAAGGCATAGTTGTACAAAATATTCCCATATGTAACATTGGTATTCTTCCGGTAATTATGTTTTAAAATTCTCTTACATTCCTAAAAAATAATATGATGAAAATTAAAAACGTGGTAGAGTTCAATTGCGAAAATGAAACAATACAACAATGCTAATCCAAAGTTATTTCATTTTATAACGTAAAAAAAACAAAAACAATTTTTCAATAACCTCGCTATATTGAACAACTTTAAAAAAAATTCTGCGTCTATTTAGTATTCTAATGCATAAATTCAGTTAAAAAAGAAACAAATTTTTAAGAAAAACATTCAAACCTCTACAAACTCTTTGGTCACAGCAATATTATCCATAATCAGATTGTTTAGTCGAACTTTCTTCTTCTCCAAATATCTTAAAAGAGTCAACGCATCGTCTGGTGTAAAGGGATTGTTGGATACATCTAGCGTATCAAGTCTTCTTGCTTTAACAAGAGATACTCCTAATAACTTGGGAGCAGTTCGTGGCAGTCTAAAAATTATATAAGTTTTAATAAAGAAATATATATTTTGTTTTCGTGATCGTTTGCTCCATTTTCTTAAGTATGAGGCCATTATTGAATTGAATTTTCACATAATAAGAAAGGCGATTTAATTTTTATAAAATTATTTTTTACAATTATTGTACTAACGGCGCAATGGTAAGTAATTGGAAATATTGAATGGTGGATATGAGGTTTGACCCGATGATTAAAATAATATTGTTTGCAATTTTTCACAGGAAAATAATTTTTAGCGCCCATATAATTTATAAATGATTTGAATCTAAAAGTCGAAAGGCTGGTAACAACAATTGGTATGAGATGGTGCAGTTTCCCTTACTTGTTATTACTTAAATCAAGTATCCTAAGAAAAGGTGCGGAAAGCAGTTTTCGTAGGGGTTTAGCGATTTTGAGAGCATTCCATGAGACATTTAGTTCAACGAGAAATTTATTTTCCCCCAGTTTTTCCATAAGCTCAGTGGGACCTGAAAAAAATAAACGAAATTTTATTAACAAGTTAAGATGGTTTAATTAAAGGATCTTTTAATAATGTTGGCTTAGTGGTTAAGCCTCTATCTAACTTCAAAGCACAAGTGAGAGGTTTGATTCTAAGCGAGTGTTAAAAAAATTTACATAATTTTTCATTTTATCTGCACATTATTTACATTATCACTGTTATAATATAGTAGCGGTCTGACCCGGCTTCGCCCGTGGTACATATTTCGCAATAAAAGGTAGCCTATGTTCTTTCTCAGGGTCTAAAGATTATCTGTGCCAAATTTCATCAAAAATCGGTCCAGTAGTTTATGCGTGAAAACCATACATACATACATACAAACCTTTCCTCTTTATAATATTAGTAAAGATTCCATTTAGAACATCTCTATTATTGTGTATAGATAATATTAACAACAAAGTGTCCTACGCGTTTGTCTTTGCAAACATGGGACGTTAATCTAACAATATATCGGGCCCTTGTCTCGTCTGTATTTTGATTCTAAGCTTCATATTATGCCATTATAATGACATTGTTTAGTCTCCTTTGTGTACGCGTTTGAGCAACGTGCATAGTTTAACCATTGACTTGGAAACGTTCTTCCAATGTATCGTTTAATAATATTGGTATAATGGTAAAGGTTATCGTGTACAGTTTGAGAAGTCAAATTGTTTAGGGTAATCGCAAACAAAAGATGACCAGGTCTTCCAAGAACATTATTCTGTAGAGGTTACTAAATGCTATTGGAATTTGGAAAATATCCTGTGATGCACATTAAGTTTTGCTAGTTTTGGGTATTCAATACATCATGTAGTGTTTTAAGTAGCGATATATTCGGAAAAATTTTAAGG
Source organism: Colias nastes (assembly GCA_907164665.1). NCBI lineage: Eukaryota > Metazoa > Arthropoda > Insecta > Lepidoptera > Pieridae > Colias > Colias nastes. Next base: position 2,672 of record CAJQZM010019045.1, on the reverse strand, counting down.
TATATTTGAAGAAGTATTTTTCATAGTATAAACCAAGCGTAAGTAGAGAACTAGATGGTACTCAAGTATGTCCGGGGATATACTTGAAAATACATTGAACCTGATTTTAAAAGAACCACATTGTTAGGTCAAGCTCGTATCTAAAATACAATGCTAATGTCAGTACGTTCAGCCTCTTTATTTGAGCTTCCTAAATACAGCCAGGCGATGTGGCACCATCCATTTCATTCTATACCACATAAATATTTACGGGAACGTTCCCGACTTTATTTTCCACACAAGAGCTGAAGAGCTCCGTATACACTATACAAGTTATTAAATGTTAGTCCAACTGACGTATTCTAGTTGAAGAGCTTTTTTAGTTGGCGAGTGTTCGTGGTTTATTGTCTATTTATGTCAGGATTTTTATGTTTTGCTTTTTAAAACGTAGAGAGGTTGATTTTAGTTTTTTTTTAATGCGTATTGAAGTTTTCCATTGAGGCTTTGCGTAATGGTCTTAGCAGATGATACAAATGTTAGTCTTATTCTATTAAAAATAAATATAACGTTAGTACCAAGAAACTATGTAGTTTTTATAAGTATTTCAGCAAAAACCTTTCAAAGTGGATAATTGATTCCAGGATAAATCGAGGTGGCTAATTGTATTGTTTTCTTCAATAGCTCTTGCGAATGACAAAGCGGATTCCATTCCTAATTCATTAAAGCTCAAATTTAATCTGAAAAAGATCTCATTAATTAGAAATTGAAAATAAAGATAACAGTAAAAGTAAATAATAGCTTACAATACTTTTAATATACCTACTATTAAAAATATTTGATCGAAATATTGTATCGTTCAATATTCTAAATGAATGCGAATAAAATTTCTATTTAACAAAGTTAGTTAATTTTACCTTTGTTGTATGTACCTATAATATTTTATACATTGTATATGCTATGTTCTCTCACGATAAATCACACATCAATAACCTTTTAATCACAGCTCCTTTAAACAATTGCTCAGCAACGTATTCAAATCCTTTGTCCCCGAGTTGATTTCGAGATAAATCCAGCAAATCTAAACTGCGGCCGTGAAGCTTGGCAACAATTCTTCTTACTCCGCTACATTGTATTCTATGATAAACAAAATATTGAAAGTAGTAAAACAGTTCTACACATAAATCTATACATTTATTATCTATCTCTTTTATATGCGTTAAAAATTAGGGAATTGATTCTAAGATTTGTTTTGTACACACAGCAAAATACAAAACAAAAAATTAGAAGAATATAACCATTAAATATTTGGTAAATTGTGCTGTTTCATGTGCCTATCTAAGGTTACTAACACAAGATTTGATCTTCATTTATAAATTATAATATAATTGACCAAATGTATAGATTTTGCGTCTGCGATTTCAATATATTATTATATATTATTATTTGCATCTCCGATATAACGTGGACAAAATCGTGGGTGTTTGCTAGCCAAATACAATATTCAAGTTCTTGGAATCGCTACAGAATTACCTGCATCCACACAACACGAGTTCCTGGAGAACCGTATTCTCAGCTATTAATTGACCCAGGTGGTAGCAGGCATCATTGTCCAGAAAATTGGAAGTTAGATCCAGGCGTACCACGTTGTTATTGTAGTATAGCGCCTTGCACATCGCCCGCATACCGATTGGATTCACTCCATAATACTATAAACATACAGAGATGAAGATTAAGATAAATACCTTGGACACCTCTAAATCGAGTGGGCTTGATGGCATTTCCCCATCTGTGCTGAAAGCGTGCGCTCCGGAACTTACACCGATTCTGACGCGCCTGTTTCGGCTCTCATACTCAAAGCGTATCTTTCCGAATTCATGGAAGACTGCCTTGGTGCACCCGATCCCAAAAAAAGGCGATAGCACTGATCCGGTAAACTATAGACCTATCGCCATAACCTCCATACTCTCCAAAATAATGGAAAGTATTATTAACTGCCAGCTCCTGAGTTACTTAGAAGAAAACCAGCTATTAAACGATCGCCAATATGGCTTTCGACACGGTCGTTCAGCTGGAGACCTTCTCATCTATTTAACCCACAAATGGGCGGAAGCAGTTGAGAGTAAGGGGGAAGCGTTGGCTATAAGTTTGGACATCGCCAAGGCCTTCGATCGGGTTTGGCACAAGGCACTTATCTCTAAACTTCCATCTTACGGACTACCTGGGGGATTGTGCGATTGGGTCGCTAGCTTTCTCAATGGCAGGAGCATCAAGGTCGCTGTAGACGGTTCATGCTCCGCACTTCTGCCGATAAATGCTGGTGTGCCCCAAGGCTGCGTGCTATCTCCTACGCTGTTCCTCCTGCATATCAATGATATGTTGCAAACCAGCAACATTCATTGCTATGCAGATGACAGCACTGGAGATGCCAGTTATTCCGGCCATGCAAAATCCTCCAAGGAAACTATAGATGAGTGTCGAATGAGCCTTGTCTCTAATATTGAGACCTCCTTGGAACAGGTCTCAGAATGGGGTAGACTAAACCTCGTGGAATTCAACCCCAAGAAGACACAGGTCTGCGCTTTCTCGGCAAAAAAGTCTTCTTTTGGCAGTGCACCCCGCTTTCAGGGCACTACCCTAAGTATTTCACCCTACATCGGAATCCTTGGCGTTGATATTTCGAAAGACGTCCAATT
>CAJQZM010019041.1:0-19027 GCA_907164665.1 Colias nastes | reverse complement strand
AAAAAAAGTCGACGCCTTATGTGTGTGATGGCAAAGTTTTTGCACTCAATCTATACTGATATTATAAAGCTGAAGAGTTTGTTTGTTTGTTTGTTTGAACGAGCTAATCTCGGGAACTACTGGTCCGATTTGAAAAATTCTTTCGCTGTTAGATAGCCCATTTATCGAGGAAGGTTATATATAGGCTATATATCATCACGCTACGACCAACAGGAGCGGAGCCACGCGGGTATTACCGCGGAGCGCAGCTAGTATTAAATATAACGTAGCGGGTGAAATATATTTTACTCACCTTAAAAATTGTGTATATAACTATACTCCTCCCTTTCGATGGACTTTTGTTACTTTCTAAATTTTCCGTTTTCGGCCTGATTTTTATTTCCATCATCTACAATCCTTGGATTTCGTCGATTGTAACATAGAGGACTAAATCAAAGCGAAAAGGTTGCACTGATATACAATTCAAGTTATTTTGTGTTCCTGCTGCGACGTGAAAAAAATCTCCTACTATTTTTAAACAATCAAATTTTGCTATGTTATATTGGCTAATTTACCTTTTCCGTTCATTTTGGTACTTAATACAATCATAATTGATAAACATAGCATCGGACTGTATTACTTTTCACCTAGGACGTTTTTTTTTACATTACTTAGGTATCGTGTTTTAAAGGCAAATTTTATAGAATTCCATCGTCAATATTAACTAAATATTATTTTAGTATATGTAACAAATACATTAACGTAGGTATAGTGATTACCACTATAGAGTCTTTTTTGTAAAGTAATTCAAAGTTATAAAAAAATATTTATAAACAATTTTATTCAAATGTTAATGTACATAAGGATACAGCAAGTATGATGGAACATTAAAAGTTTCAATAATTCATAAACAACGTAAGCTAATGAGTTTTTTTAAACTATATTAGAAATTTAAATTATATCAGCAAAATACAATTATATTAATTACTTGAATGTTTTTTATATTTCAAGTTTATTGTTTTAAATATTCATTCACTAATGTGTATAGGGAATTTAAATTTTAAAGTGGTCTATTCTTAATGAAGCGGATATTGTTTTAGGAAATACCGATTTTTCATTAATAATAAGATTTGTCCGAATGCGTATTTTTATAGCTTTAGACTCAATTTCACCAATATTTTCTAAATCAGACATTAAATGGAGCTTCCAAATATACATGTATTTTAACATCGTTGTCAACTCTACAGGTTCCAAGAAGGAAATTTAAAAGACCATTAACAAATCGACCATTAATATAACTGACCGACTCACGAATCATTCATTCGTATTTTAAACCGCCCGAAACAAAATGTCATAGTTGACAATGCCATATAGTTTCGCACGTTGGGGCTATATTTTGTGTTGTATAATAACTGTCATGTTTGGTAATTCGACTAAATTGAAATGTTCTAATACAGTATAAAATTTAATAATCATGTAGTAACTTTTACGTTTACTGGTTTATATGTCAAACGATTTGGTCGTTACCATCGTTACAAATGTTTAAAGTTATTTGGAGATTGATTTGTTGTGATTTTTCTTGTGTTATTTTAATTTTATTTTGAGTTGAATAAATACAATAATGTTGAAGAAAAATCGCAGTTCAATTTCACTTCGTAGAAGGTAAACTGGATCTGGTTGAAATTACGAAAAAAAATTCTGAGTCCGAAGGAAAGTGGAGAGATTTCATACTAGAAGAGCAATTAAAACAAGAAAAATAAAGACAAAGATAAAAGAAAGCAGCAAGATACATTTAAAGTAAATTAATAGTAAATTCTTGTTTGTAATAACCTAGTATCTAGTTGTTATAACCTATTTATTGAATGATGTTGATAGGTACAATAAAAATGTTTTATAAAAACACAAGTTTTATTTATTTAGGTAACATGAAAAATTACATATTTCTATAACAATGTCACATTAAAATTAAATTAGGATCATCATCATCGTCAACCCATATACGTTCCCACTGCTGGGACATGGGATTGGTAGTGCTAACTTAAACTTAAACACGGTAAGGGATCAGGTCATTATCCACCACGCTGGCCAAGTGTGGGTTGGGAGATGTCACATGTTGTCTAACTTATGATATGTCGGTTTCCTCACGATGTTTTTCACCACTGAGCCATCACTGCACTGCACAACAATAAGCAGTTGGTCTGTAGGTGAAACTGATTGATTCCTAAAATTAAGATAAGTACATTTTCATAATCATGAGGAGGCCTGAGCCTTACCTGAGTAGTGGTGAAGTTTACATTTTAAGTATATTGGTATTCAATACTAGATTTGACATGACTCACAGGATTATTATGGTTTAATTGAAAATAATACAGTATGTAGGAAGGAACCTTTTATGCACATAAATATAAATATTACCTCACGAGATAGTTTTACTTACAGATCCGAAGGTTATTCGAGTTTATCTTCAATTAATTGCAATACTTCCAAAACCGATTGTTTTGATAAACGAAATCTTGTACTAAAATCAACATCATCATATTCTTCGAAATAATGACGACGTTCTTTATAAATTCTGGACCGTCGCGGTCGCACTATATAATCCAAATTATTCAAATCATCCAACACATCTTCATTTTCAAAAATAAAATAGTATGCAGAGTCCATCTTGACAGCAAGAAAACATCAAATCATTTTTTCTAATCGTTTGTTAAAAATTTAAAGAGCCTCTATACCAGTAATCAAATATAACGCCGTGTTAAGGAAACTAATCCTCCATCAGGTCATGGTGGGACACTCCCTTACATTAAAGACCCGTTAAAAGAGTTAACAGCGTGTTAAACTAACTAACAGAGCATGATGAAACTGGGCCTAATAAATCTGCTGTTTTGAAATCAGTTAAATGCTAATTGTAAACTAAAAATTGACAAGCGAAAACCTGACAAAAATGTTACATTTTTATTGTAATCAATGAAGAAAAATCTCTTACTTATACATTACTTACATTTAAAATAGGTACTTATACTTTACAACCTTAAATAGTGACGTCTTTATATCCCGCCTCACTGTTAATTAATATAAATTATTAGGTAGTATTTTAATAAAACATTTTGCTATAGTCAGTCTTAAGAATTATTATATTAAGAAAATTCCATAGCCTTTTTCACAAGGAAAGATAATTATAACGTCAAGATTATCATACCCGTGTACAAGCTTACTTTGTAGTTAACGAAATATTTTAATACTTAAACGTTTATATATTTCTAAATCTTACGTTAACATGTTAATTAAGAAACACGCGACGTGCTTTTGAAATTTACAAAAATACGAAAATATTAAAGTCTCCCAGCTCCCTTACATAAAGCCAAGTATGAAAAGCGTCCTTTCAAAAGCTGTGCACGTGTAAGGCTAGCTTTGTGTTCTTTAATGATTTTTTAGAGCCCTGTTTGGTAGAGACATAAGGCCTGTTAGCTACGGACGACTGAACTGTGTGTTATTCGTAGTTCTTAGAAATGTATGTTGTGTTTTATCTCAAGAATAAACCAATTATTTTTTTCGTTTATATATCATTATGTGATAAAATAATTGTAGAGCATTATGTAATAACTCTACATAAATATACCGGATGTAACAACAGAGGTATTATATGAAACACGAATGATTTAATTAGTGAGAGTGAAGTATAGTAAATATTTTTCATGGGCATAAAAATACTAAAAGAACATTTGTAATAGTTACAATTTAGCCCAACCCAGGCATCTAACGTTTTAAATCGCCCGTCCGTGCCCAGCCTAATAGATGTAGATAAGAAATTAAAAAGGTAGTTAAAACCTGAATTGATGGCCCCGATAGGATGTGTGATAGCAATTTTGTGCGGTGTTTTGAAATTTAATTTTTTGACGTTCCCCTTAAAGCTGTTTAATAGAAACTTTTTACGTGAAAGGGGAGTATAATTTATTGTTCTTTTTAAGTATTTCTAATTGAATTTATGTGGGGTATTAAGCTTTATCTCATCCACATCGATCTAGTATAGCAATAATTTATTTCTTAATAACATAGAAATATGGGTAAATTTAAAAATAGGTTATGTACAGTACACCTTTATTTCACTAGTATAAAGTAGCATGCCTACGTCTCAGTAGGCGGCAAGCCTATTATTACGTTCCAGCTGTAATTTTCCATAGAATATAGAAAAAAGCTGCCCTAATTGTGATGAAATACAGCGTTGTTAAGAATAGGTCCTTCGAAGTTATTCCTACAAAATAATATGAATATGAAGGCGTGTCTCTTACAAAAAAGTAAAAAGTTGTTATGATTTTTAAAGTGACACATAACTCAGATTAGCTTTAAAAAATTCAGCAGCTTTTTTCAAGGATTCAATTTATTACTTCACGAAATGTATATGGAAAAACGTAAAGATCATCACACGGAAATGTGCTTAATCTCAAGGGGCGTAGGTTGAAATTCCTTCGCTGTCAGTTTTCATTTCAGAACTTACGAGATACAGTCGATACAAATATCCTTTCAAAACCCGAGTATAACCTTTCGCTTTACAACCGACCGTTTTAAATTAATGGTCGAATAAATCATCCTATCCCGATCCAGTACTATGATTAAATATTTCGAGTATTCGCGTTCGTTTATTGCTTAACATATTTTGTGGAATGTTTTTTCATGGTTATATTTGAGGAAAGAGTGTAATGGAAACTTTTGCTAATAAAGTGGATGTGCGTAGTTAATAAATTATCCTACTAATATTATAAATGCGAAAGTTTGTGAGGATGTGTGTGTGTTTGTTACTCTTTCACGCAAATAATACTGAACCGATTACAATGAAATTAAGCACACAATATATAGAGGGTAACTTGGATTAACACATAGGATAGGTTTTATCCCGGAAATCACACGGGAACGGGAACTATGCGGGTTTTTCTTTGAAAACGCGGGCGAAGCCGCGGGCGGAAAGCTAGTTGTTTATAATTTTAGGCACACATTATTTCAAAAACTTTATCAAGAGAAACCTAAGTATTTCTACGTCTTTTATTTTATATAAATAAATCTTTGAGTAGGAGGAAACTTTTTCTATATTTAATGTAATGAAATTGAATAATATTATACTTAACTAATAGGTAATGTAAAAAGCCCATATCTTATATTTCTAATTTAATAATGTCATGCTATTAGAACCCCCGTATGTATCGACGTTTAACTCACTACTCCGTCACCTTCTCGAAGCTTCGAGAACAATCAGTAGCCCCCGAGTCCAGCTAGCAAACCAATCCAACGGTGTCCCCAGGAATCTTTGTCTCCAATTCAGATGCGGATGGCGTGCGACGGACAATTATTTGAGTTGTAAACAAGATTAATTAGAGAGCCCGCAGCCATTTTGATATGCCCATTACATGGAAGGGTACGGTTGATTTAATTTGTGGCCCATTGTTTCAACTGTTAATTAGCTTTATAGTATTAAATTGTTATCCGAGGTTTGTGTTGTTAATGTCAGCTATTCAGCGGATTTGTATTTTTCGCTGCATGTTTATTTCTCCTGTTCTGTCTATTAAATAATCTTATAACACTGAAATTTCTGGTTTAATATTTCATTTATAAATATAAAAATTACACATAAATTAATTATTAAAGGTCTCGTTTATGAATAAAATTAATATGGTATTTGAATTTGAAACTGTTTTCTTTTTAATAATACTAGTGATCTTTCTGACCTAATTTCGCGACTTAAATATAAATTTAAGACTCGTCAGCATGATTTATTCAGTAAACCTAAGATTTACAAAAGCAAGTAGGTATGGGTGCAAGCAAAAGTCAACCTAATCGATCACTTTCAAAAATAATCTTTTCACATTTTCATCTAAGTGGACTCATAATTAAACACACAAAGAGAGCACAAGAAAAAACGTAACCCAGGATTATATACCGCGAAAGCCGGTGGTCATGAAATGTATGAACGAGCACATGCATTAGAGCAACAACGCTATTTAGAGAAAATTCCTGCATACTCGTACGGAGAAGCTTTCAAACCTTAGTGTAAATTTAATCCCACGCTACATTTACTTTACGAAGTGCACGCTACTTTTGAGCGAGGCATTATAGAATAATTTCGTCTGGAACAGGAACACAATTTTAATTAAGGAATGAAACGGCCAATTTGAGACTTGCATTTTTATAGCTTTGCTAGGACATACTGGTGGTCTCTGGGATGTTCGCTCGTGATTTTCGTTTTGATGGCATAAGCGCTTGATTGTGTTGTTTGAAAGTTTTGCACCGTTTAACGTGTTTAATTAGTATGCTTTATTAACAAACAGTAATGTTGATAAATTTTATTTAGTTATTATCTTTAAATGCAGTATTGCCATATAGTATTTTAGAATAATATAATAATTTAAGGCAATAAATGAGTTATCTTTATTTCATTAAAAGAGGCCATTTTCATTAAAAACTTTGTAATCGAATCTAATGATCCTAGGTATGACATAAGATTATATTCATACGTTTAAAGCGAGTGTGTCACTGCCGAGTTGACCGTTATGAAGTCTTTAAATTTTAAACACAAATTCCCTAGATCAATTTCCTCACACGATGAGTTGTGTGGTTATTTAATCACTTTTAGTTACATGACCTACATTGTAATACATATACAATATAGGGAAAATCATGTTGAATTGGATAAGAAAATAAGTCACCAAACGTTTGCACTCCATACAGAAATGGTAACCTAATTGCAAGGAAAGAAAAACGGTCAGGGAAACAAATTTGAAATTCATCTGCTCCATATCCCATGGAAAAACACGGGATTTTACTTCAGAAGATACATGAATATGTATTTGGAATACAATTCATTGCTTACAATGTTTCAATTAATCAATGTATGTTTTAACCATTAAAAAGCACGCGAGATTCAGAATTTATGTAATTATGATAAATATCTCTACATTTCATCTTCTCTTCTCTATATACATATATATAAAATTCTCGTGTCACAATGTTAGTAACCATACTCATCTGAGACGATTGGACCAATTCTCGTGAAATTTTGGGGCCTATTGTGTAGGTCTAAGAATCGGCCAACATCCTCTTTCATACCCCTATGTGGTAAGAGTAAGGCATAACAAACAACGTTTGCCGGGACAGCTTGTATCATATAAACATAACTAATCATCTAGTAAATGTTATAATAATCGTATTTTGTTACAAAATATAAAGTTCCGTAAATTTAAGGAAATTGCAACACTATAAGCCAGCGGAAAATATCTTGCTGTACATCTCATATTTTTAACAATATTATGCCATATTAGTCTACGAACGCTAGCAGTAATTTAATTTCCGACAAAGCTTCACCCGGCATTCTGCAACATAATAAACACAGAGCTAAATGAAGCGAAAACCCTCTGCAGACTAGTTTACTTAGAGATGTTGCGGTGAAACAGATGAATTGGACATAATATGAGAAATGTCTAGGTTGAAAAAAATGCTTGACTTAGAAGTTGTGTTCGCGTGAGTGAGTTGGAATGTGAATAAAGTTGAAGAGGGATATTATGGTAAAATCGATGCTTCGAGGAAATAGTAAAAAATATTTGTTTTATATCAATTAAAGATAAGTATATTGATATTTTGTATCATCAGGACTCATAGGATCTTAACCTTAACAGCCGTAGCACTTTCTTATAATTTTACTAGGGATGAAAGTGGTATTGTTTGGTAGAGCCAATCACCAAGGAAAGATACACCAAAGCAGCGGTCAAAAACTGATTTCTAGATATTTTCTATAAATCCGTACTTCCCACCAATCCCGCTACACAGATATTACATAAACAAACACAGCACCGCCGAACTAAATAGGTTTTCGATATAGGACACACACCAGCTAAGCCGTAAACACTACAGTTTCGAAAGACAATCGACGCTGAAGCACACCATGCCATACAATAGGTATCTTAACCGCTCTTAATTTTATTCTGCTACTAATTATTTACACAGACACGTAAGTAACTGTGTAATGTGTATGTATCTATTTTTGTGCAGAGGTGTTATTTGTATTGTCATTATAAAAAATTATGAACGACAAGTGCTTTCCGTAGACAGTGTATACAGGATATAATATTTTGAAATGTGTACAGAAATATTAATATTATTGTTATAGTAAAAATCCCTTTAAATTCAATAGTGTTTTCTAAAGGATGGGATGTTCTCCGAAACTTTCGGCTTTTTGCCTCTAAGTAGTGACTAAGTTTTTTGCTCAAAACAAACTTTTATTCTCCATCCCATAAATGTACATATTTCTATTATCTTCTTTCTTTCTTCATTCTTAATTATTATACATGCAGTATTTAATCCAACATTAAGTACAATAAATACGCAACGCAAACAGAAAACCTCAAAACTCGTGTAACCAAAGAGGATTATACAAACGTAACAACACAAACACTGTATTGAATACAGTGTTACTAAAGGACTTATTGATTCAATGCCAATACATTCCAAGTATTTGTATATTTATAGACGTTTTTGTATCGGTGCCTTGAATGAATATCGCATGTTGTGATGACTGTACAGATGTATGTGGAGTTTAATGTGGTGTGTAGAGCTTAAAATAAAACCATTCGTATTTTTACGGTAGTATTTAATGTTAAACAGTTATATAAACTTCATTTAGGTTTGGTTGTTATTTGGTAAAAAAAAGGTTAATAAAAGATTTGACGATTGGCTATTAGTTCACTTTTTGGCTTAGACATTTTAGAAATACAAAACAATAAAAAGTGTTTCAAAATGTCTAAACCAAAATAGCGATAAAGTTACGTCTCATATTAAAATAAGCTATTTAAACGTATTTCTATCATTATAAGATTTAAATTAAAATAGGAAATTAGCTATTAGTTAATGTCTCAAACGGTTATGATTATTGCTGTTTTTGTGACTTGAAGGCACTAGAAATAATATCACGATTGCCGAAAATATCTCATAATGTTGTTTGCTACGTGACGGACGCGTTTAAGAAAAAAACAGGATAAATAAAATAATATCCTCTTATTCGGAAGTTCAGGCGCGCAGCTGAAAACCGTTATATCTTTCTAGGTGTTGCCTAATTGTATGTAACTGTGGGATTTGTTATTTTTCTCTCATTTTTATGAGTCAGATTAAAAATTACATTCCTTGATGTAAAGTCGATAAATGAGGAAGGCTTCAAACATATTGACATTAGTCCCTACTTATCAAATGAATATTCATATTGATGAAATAATGAAAATAATATGATACTAATGACAAGTCTGAATTTATATGGGTAGCTGCTGGGGATAACACATTATATTCCATCGCTTTGGGTGTCAATCGTTAAATGTTCCAGTTTAATTACATTATATCAAGTAAATTCAAACAGCCACACCAAGTAGTGTCAAAAAAGAGACATAGTATAATTGTAAATTATTTATTTAATCATATTATCTTGAAACTTAATTCTGGCCACTTTCCAATTCAATAAAATATTCTTTGATCATCTCAACCATTCTTCTTACTTGCTTAAATAAGTAATTTTCTTCAATACTTAAAAATAAAATACTTACACTGAAAATAGCACCAGCTACATACCACCACGCGGCCCATACCTGCGGAGACCACCGGCCATTATTGTGCGAGTGACAAACTACATCAGACATTTAATAAAAGCAACTCTGAGAAATATCCCTGACGTGCAACCCTTTGTTATCCGCACCATTTGTAAATGCGCTCACAATATCTCTTTTAAAATTGAGTTACATATCATGAGAGTTAGATCTTTAGGCAATATTATAACACTATGCTTATAATATCTTACAGTAGATCTGTGCTACTACAAATTTTTTAGTCAATGATGTGGAAGACAGTTTATAATGCTCTTAATATTCCATGCTTTCCTCTTTACGTTATGTATAGCACATTCATTGTATATCTTTTTGTGACAACAGCTGTAGTTATAGGTAGGTATATAATATTATATAGTATATCTATTAGGTCGATGCTTAATTTCACGTTTCTCAACGTGATTAGTATGGAACAATTAATATATCCTATACGCTTTATCATAACGTAGATAAGTTATAAACGAACTGTACTTTCCCAACAATAACAGTAAAACCTCCTAAAACATTACATTTCTCACTTACAACTCGCAGCATCCAGCAGTTTATAAAGGCTGCATTATTTAAAAAACTTGAATAAAATTGTACAGAAATGCAAGACGTCGGGGTTAAAACACTACGTTAAGCGGATACAGTCCAGACAGTCAGTAAGATGAATAAATGAAGTTAAAGCCTCTTCTTATCACGCTTTTCTGTGCCAAGAAAAAAGATAAATGGCCGCCAGTGGAATATCTATGTTGTATGTAATTTGATGATTATGATTATCATGGTTGGTTGTAAGTGTTGGTCATGTATGTGTTAATAATAAAAAAAAAACAGATTAATATAATATGTTTTATTTAAGATGAGGTGTTACAATAATAAATAGGTAAGTATGTCTACTACACACAATCTAATAGTTATATAATTATAAAATAGATTCAATGGGATTTTTTAGTAGTAAATAAAGAACACATATTAATATTATGTTGATAAAATACTGTTTCGTAAAAAAATCTAAGGAAACTTTCTCTCGTAAATTTACTTAATAATTTTGTCACCTGATATATTATCAATTAGGCACAATATCATAGATACTAATATCAACAGTAAGACAAATTAAAATGAATTATAACCACAAAACAATAGTAAGAGCTAATCAACGAAACTAATTTAAACATAGTGTAAGCGAATACGTGCGCAGACAATGCACACGGACGTAAAACATGTAAATTGGTACTACTCGATTCTACGCTAAATTACTCTTTGCGCTCGACGCTCGTACGCCGACGCGCCATTTTCTCTGCATCTAGAATGTTCTAATTTTATTCGGCATTAAACCTTCTCTTGGTATAAATCATAAGTATTAATCCCTGTAGAGTGTAGAGTGTAGGTTAAGATTGGTGCAGAGGATTTAATTCATTGGCTTGTCATTTACGAGCAGTACCTTTAAGAATTAATATTTTGTAACAAAATACATTGATAGTTTCTGCGTGTTTCTATTTGTAAATCATCAGGAATGAGTAGTATAAGCATTTGTTTTTTGTTGAGATATTTAAACAAAATAAGATATAGAACAGAATTAGTAACTAAAAAAGCTCTCCGCATGTTACAGATGATACATGATCGTAATGCGCAATGAACACTCTACTATTTGACAATTTACAAACATTCAAGATAATACCACAATAAACAGGTACAACCAGTAGGTAAACTTCATACAACACATTCGAAATGGCTCACGCACACAAGCAAGCGTGTTTACGAGAATCGTAAGGGTATCCTTATATCTATCAATTGTTTGGTTGTCAGTTGTATCTGTATATTGTGATAATACGGAGTGAAATTGAACAAATCTATCTAATTTAGTAAGTTCAAAATATTAATTAACTGACATTGATAAAGAAGACATTTTCACACATAAAACTCCCGTTTAATTAAATATATTGAATAGTTGGTATGAATTGAAATTGTTCGAATTTTGATATAAATATAATTTGGCGATGCTTTACAATCGGTAATTGAAAAGATTTATTATAATTTCGATGAATTGAATTTTATTGTGTAAAAGTGATTATCGTCAACGAAAATCGGATTTTGGTTAACGCACGTTTTCATAAAATATAACGTATAATATACATGTATCATTAATTGTTTTAATCAATGGTTACTTTGGATTACTGTATGTATATAAGAACTCCGACAACATCATCACTCTGATACGATTATTATTGATCACGGGAAATACTTAGTGAATTTCGTGTTGAAAATCGTGTATAATAAATAGTTTGCTACTTGCACACACGTGGCGGAAGTATCTAATATCTATACTTTTATAAATTTTAGTCGCAATATTATAAACATAAGATTAAGATTCACAACTTAACAGATTAATTGTCTAACGTCTAAACTATGAATATTATCACCGTATCCTTATGCATAGATTGCACACGTGCATACCTAAAGCTCCGTTTACACTAACTGCTTTATAATATTGCTAGTAAACTGATATAATAGATATACTGTAGGTATAAAGTCTAGTGCACACGTGGCGCGACGTCAAAGCAAGGGAGTTAAGCCCTTGTTTGAAGTATTATCGATAATAATTGGAGGAGCTATTATTACTATTATTTTAGTGACATTTCGCATCTATTTTAAGCAAGTAGGTAAGGTAAGTAACGTGAATGAAGATACTACTGATCTTATTTTCTATAGTAACATAGATTTGAGTGAGAAAAAAAGAAGTACCTACTTAAAAATTTGCTAGATAGGTAATAAAAAAATAAAAAAAACGATAGTTATTTCCAAACACCTTTATTGAATACTAGCGGTCCGCCCCGGCTTCGCCCGTGGTACCTACATGTTTACGTTTTATTTCATAAGAACCATCCTCGTAGGGGAATAGTTTCCGCAGCGCACGCGATGACAGAATTTTTATTAAGGAATTTTTTACACCTTGGGTTACATTATTGCATTTTTGGTAAGGATCTCTAATTTTTTTTAAAATGTAATATAGCCTATGTTGCTCAGTGAAGATGCAGCTTTCTAATGGTGAAAGAATTTTTGAAATCGGTCCAGTAGAATATGCGTGAAAACCATACATACATACATACATACATAATTACAAACCTTTCCTCTTTATAATATTAGTATAGACTAGCTTTTTGCACGCGGCATCGCCCGCGTAGATAACATTGGAATTCTTTATGTTTATTCTACATAAAAAAAATATCACCCCCGTTAATTATTAAGTTAAAAGTTATTCTAACGATCAAATAGAAATACCACTATATTCAATTGATAATTCAAAACATGAAGATCACTTTCATTAAGACTCGATAGCAATTCCGATTTCTATCTATTCGATACTCTAGTACCAATAATAATACGCGATCAATGGAACCTCTTTGTTAATGAAATTATATATTAATACTCGAATCTTTGTTATAATTAACCTCACTGTTTATTATTTGTCAATATTGAGAATAATTAACGCATATTTAGGTTAGGTTTGAGGGAACCGTATGTAATATAGAGGTAAAATTATTGGATTTAATATCGGAAACTATTGAAGTGTTTAGTATAATTTTATATTAGTTAGCTGTTAGTTTTGATAAGATATAATATATTGTGTTCGATGATCATAAGTTAACGAAAGAGTACAAAGCGATAAATTTTTTATTCCATTTTCGTCGTAAGGCATGTGTATTGTGTCTCTTTTACATTATTATGTGCACTTTCCCTATTTCTAATTTTAAAGAAGGGAACCTATTATTATTTTTTCCTATTGTTTTGCGGATATTTCAAATCCAAATTATATGACTCGTTTCCATAATTGAATATGTTATCTTATATAACTTATATCAGCTGGTACGAAAAAGAACTTTGAAAAATTTCATGCTATGCTGTGCTGTAAAAAAGAACCTGTTTATTACTGTATTTACAGTATTTACTATATACCAAACGTGAGTACATAATATATTTGACGCGTCACACTGTTTCCGAGCGAATCCTGTTGAGCTATTCCTTAAACCGATTTCTTCTATTACAGATTCAAAGGAGGTACGTAATACCGCCAGATTTTACCTTTCAGAATATTCCTTACTATTCCACGAAATGTACAGAATATTCCTTCCTTGGAGATTTCGAAGATCCGGCCATTACTGGGGTACGTCGGACGAAAATTCGGCAAATAATATTGTGAAGGGAAATATTAAGAATTTTTGTTGGAGCGATCTAACGAGGCTGGTGGGGTGTGCATGCTTGTTGTGCTCTAATGTGTAACTTTATTTGTTTCATATGACTTTTGGATTTCAGTTCAATTATGTCTCCTTTAATATTGTATCCATAAACATGCATATTGTCATCTAGTTGATGAAAAATAGTTAAGTTAGATAAAACAAATCTTAATAATTTTCATGAGATAAAAGTTCTAACTTCTTAAGTAGTAATTACAAAAGGTTTGAGGTGCGGGGTGCCTTCTACAACCTCATTTCTATTCGTTTGTTCCTTAGATTATCTTTTTAAACGTTGTTCAGACGAAAACAAAGAACACAAAAAGGAAAATAAATTTTCCGATTTGGTGTAATCGGTCCTGTATAGTGTATACGATTAATTTTTTAATAAATTAGTTGTACCTACCATCGCTTAGTGGTTAGCGTCTGAAATTAAATATTATATCAGATTTTAAACAAACAGAGTTCACATAGTATCTAATATCCTGTACCTATATTATAAAACAGGATATATTACGTTTGTCAGGTCACGTAGAACACTTTACGTGTCACAGACAAATCCTAATCCCAGGATGATAAGACGTAAGTGGAAATTCTTGTGACGAAACTGTTCTTCCACTTTAAAAGCATAAAGTTAACGCGGAAGGTACATTCATTACATAATGTTATGCTAGGTTGTTAATGAGTAAAGTAAACACCCATTATTCCGCCTTAGAAATCCCTTATAACTTCCCAACTAGCCTCGAAGTCCTACCGGATTTAGTCACTAAAAATCCTACGAGTGTTCGTATCACGGCTTATCCTAGCTTAGTTCAAGGAATGTGGAACAAAAAACCGATTATCTCGGCTTAAATGTGGGTTTGCGGCCGCTATATATCGGTAAATACCGGAATTGCCCACTGAACGTTTGGAACGGATTAAATGAGGAATTTTAGTTCTCT
Source organism: Colias nastes (assembly GCA_907164665.1). Classification (NCBI taxonomy): domain Eukaryota; kingdom Metazoa; phylum Arthropoda; class Insecta; order Lepidoptera; family Pieridae; genus Colias; species Colias nastes. Next base: position 4,267 of record CAJQZM010019041.1, on the reverse strand, counting down.
TCGTATGTACTGTAAGCGGATGTTGGTTTTATTTTCATCTTATTTTGTAAGGCTCTTTATGCTCAAAGTGTAAATAGATATTTGAATTTTGTGTGTGGAGGTATAGATACTTGGAAATATGAAAATATCGTTTATGAAATTGAGGTTTCAAAACATGTTGTAGCTTTATTTTTACACCATAAGTTATATTATAGGTTTTTACACATGAATGGTATTCATTTTCTAATCAGATTCAGTAGGTAACAGATTATTCATAACTTGGATGATTTTTCACCCAGTAACTTTTGAGGTCTTTCAAGTCGTAATAACTATATTATGCAGAAAGAAAATACAGTTTCACTTCCTTCTATGAAAAGCATTGTTAATCTTATTAACATGTAATCAAATTCATTTTTTATTTCTCATGAAAATCATCTTGTTATTTAGGTGAGTGACAAAAAAGGTTCATTTCAACCCTTATCTATCTTACCTACCCTTCAAGCACAACATTGTTTTTTAATTTATAGAGGTATGCTGGAGGCGAACTTATGACACTATTTCAAATGTATAGGTATAAAATAAGATTTCATTTAGAGATTTTATGTAATGTGATTTTGTGTGACAATATTATTATGTAGGATGCCAATATTACTTACACTAGCTTTTTCAAAAAAGGGTGAAATAAAACAATCAAATAACATTTTAGAATATTTTTCGTTTATTTTCGTTTCATATTTTATTGAAAATCACCCTCGACAAAAGATCTCATTCAAACTATTTACAAATTCCATTTATAACAAAATTCTTATTATAAACCATTGACGACAACAAAATTAGATATTTCATATCTATAAATACAAAATCAATATTAATAGATTTATTATCTACTTTGAAACACAAAAAATAATGAGAATTCTTGCCTAGTCTTGCGTGATTTCTGAGCGATTTATGTACATTACGGGTTTGAAAAGAAATTGTATTTATGGAGGCATTCATTTGGAGCGTTGTAAAGAATCATATTATTTTCAAACATTATTTTGATCTATTGTTAAGAGTGTGTTCCTTTCTAGGTAGTAAGTATGTGGTCGAATTTTCTCCAAAATTATATTTTTTAAACTGATGCTTTCTTTGGTGTTTTGATTTTAAATATAATATTATGTTAGTTTCTCAAAGTCTATGATTTCTTGCATTAATTTAAAATGAATTTTAATGCCTAAATACTATTTATTACTGCTTCTTAATGTGGTTTGCAGTTTTGCAATGAAAAGCTTTTCGATATATTTCAGCGACAATTCATATACTCTTGGTTTGAAAGGACACAGATGGTGAAACCTTAAAGAAAATAGATCCATGAAACGGATGTGAAATGTGTTTGTCCTATTTCCAAGTGCCAGGCCACTTAGAACTTCACTTTAATTTTGAGTGAAGCTCTATATAAAACTGAAGAAAAGAAAAATAGTATTGTAATGAATTATCCTATCCTCGTCGTCGTTGGCCTATACGTCTATTACAGACGGTTTATGGTGCTATGCCTGAGCAATGCTTTTGAAAATATATCTTCTTTTCAATGCTATATCCTATCCTACTAATATTATAAAAGCGAATGTTTGTGAGAATGGATGTATGGCTCTTTCACACAAATACTACTGAACAGATTACAATGAAATTTAACACACATAATATAGAGCGTCACTTGGATTAACATGGGATAGGTTTTATCCCGGAAATCCCACGGCAACGGGAACTATGCGGGTTTTTCTTTGAAAACGCGGGTGAAGCCGCGGGTGGAAAACTAGTAATATATTATATTATTAGGATTATTGATCTCAAATCATTCGTCATTACGTTTATATTTATTAGTAAGTAATGGCAGTGATGTATACGCCAGCTGTGGTTTTGTTTCGCTGACCTTTTAGTAGAGTTTTTGCTTATACACGTTTATTATTAAAACAATTAGAGAAAATACCATAAACATAATATTATACAGTAAAAATAATATACCTATCTTTTATCTAACTGAACAAGAAACCTAATTTGTGACAGAAAAAGACCACATACTTAACAATTTGAAAGTACAGTGTAGTGACACAAATAACTTAATAATTTGAAAGTATGATCAATAATTTAACAACGAATCTCTTTCACTCACTTTCAATCTGTAATTTGCAAACTATGAAATAATTTATAAGTAAAATTCTTAAAATTTATAACATTCGTGATTTCCTTATCACTTATAGGAGTAGCTGTATTATACAAAATTTTTATTATTTTATAACGTTGTATATACAAAGTCTTCCATAACGGACAAATTGATATAATTATGTTTTAATGAATACCACAATTTAAATCATATTTCCATTTTAACACTATGAATTTACTAAAAATCCTAAAATTTAACTAGTCCATTTCCTTACCTATTTTTTATATTTAACGACATTTTTATTATGTGATAAACAATAATAGTAATTTAATTATAATTATTGTGAATTTATTAAGGTTACCTTAAACCAGAGTCGCAGGATCAATACCTAGAACTTATGACAAGTGTGGAAAGGCACATAGGGATTCATGTTTCGCAAAATACTCGTAGAAATGTTCCCTAATTCAATTGCACCTACAATGATCATAAGCAAATGATAATTACTTTATGATTAAAAATATGCATTTAAAGTGTGGTATAGATTTATTTATGATACAATGTTAACGTATTATCACAATTTAATAACTATGGTTATAATTATTTCGTTTCTGTACATTATATAAGCGAAAGTAACGATTTTAAAATGCGAATTTAATTATTTTCTAAATTTCACTATGATATTTAACACAAGTACAGGCTCTAGGTTTTTAAGGGCCTTCTTTTATGACATAAAATCAAGTCGGAAAACTGCTTAGTTTTCAACCAGATTGAGTTTTAGCAGAGAATAGAATATGTACTCTTACGGTGCATTTAGATCAATCGAGCGATTGCTCATTCTAACCTCACTATATCAAAGTCTTTTAATGTTAACAGGGGTAGAGCATTCTGTTTTTATTCTTAGTGCATTCGAAAATATGTAATGTGTTAATACTGAATAACACTGAATACGAGTTTTCGTTTACACTAAAATATCACGAAATAATGCCCTTGCTCTAGCTCCAGCTCTATGTTCGTTTGATGTAAATGCACCGTTACGTGACGTAAATAACTCTTTCCTCAATAAATTCAATTATTTCGTATCTTTCTGGCTTAGAGTAAATAAATTGAAAGTGTAAGAGAACACTAATTTTCATAAGTATACTTACTTTTATATTTAAATCATTTTGTCTAAATTGTCTCGCTTTCGTGTTCACTTGAAAGCCCTTAGAAACCTAGAGCCTGTCTTGCCTAAAATTTAACGAACCATAATTATACATATATTATTAATTATTATAAAACAAATGTTATCGGTATGTATTTATAATTTACAAATTTCACAACCGTTTCACTAAAAGAAAGAAACAAAATCGTATTCATAATTATCTAATTACTGGAATATTTACATTACATTTACAAACGAGTTCAATTTTTAGTTAGCCTAACTATTTGGTTATAATAATCCGAACGGTTTCGGTTGCAAATATATCCTTCGAATGAATATTCAACATATCGAATCCTTTGTGATAGTTTGGAATATGAGTATATTTTCATAGAAAAGTTGCCTACTGCTTTGATTGGGTTGTAATGAAAATATTTTCAGTGTAATCGAATATTCATACAAAAGTGGTTTTTTCTTGAAATATTTTGTTATTATTTAGATAGTAAAGGCTGGTAGGTATTACGAAATACAAGGCCAGCAACGCCAGTTAATTTATTAGCACGTAAGAAAAATAGAAATAATTTTAGTTGTAGAGAAATTGAAATAAGAAAAGTCACTGAAACTTATGACAGTGAATAGGTTTGTCAGTAATGCATTAAAAATTAAAAGGATGCTTTCGTTGCTGACCCTACTTTAAATAGAATAAATTTTAACATAGCAATTAAAAATAAGTCACAAAAAATACAAACATCGTCATATTGTAATGAACACATTTTTATTAAACAAAACTTATATTATAAATATATTTGATCACTGACATTTGATCTCGAGGATGCTAATTCACTGAAATAAATCAACCCCAATTCTCACAACACGTAGACCATCTCACAACACATCCCTTGAAATAAAACAACAAAGTTTCAACACGTTTATTGACACAACACACCGAAACCGTTGCACTACGTATTACAGTCCATTGTCCTATAGCTGCGTGGTCTGTCAGAGCGGCG
>CAJQZM010019038.1:0-12006 GCA_907164665.1 Colias nastes | reverse complement strand
TTTACATGTTTTTTTGATCACATACATCAAAATGTGTAGTATGAGCGAGCGTGTTGTATAGTACAAGCTATAATAGAGATTTTAAATTAAAAATTTCTACGATAAATAATGTCTCCACTTCGCTTTGTGATGGATCTTTGTACAGCGAACTCCAAAGCAGATTAATTATGATAATCATTCTCCTAGACTATTAAAGTTTTTGTTGTGAAACAATCTAACTTTCTTCATAAAACTTGTAAATAAAAAGATTCATTTAAAAGTTTCTTTTTACGGGTCGTTTGACTTTCGACGCTACGAGCAAGTTCTAGGAGGTATTAACAATTAGGGCTTAGAAATGCAAAATCTGATTTTAATTAATTGAAGTAAATATCCCTAATCTTCCTCCTATAGAAGGTTTCACTGTGTTTTTATATTAGCTATATTTCAATGTATTTTATAACTATAAATCTATGCCTTTTCTGTAATCTTATACATAAATTATCATAATATTACCTATAACTGATGTACACACCTTACAAAAAGCAGTTACAAATAAAACCGCTATGTGGCTATAATTTGCAACGACTGCTGACGCCATACATCATATAACAAGAAAATAATGTTATTTTCTTGGGGAACATTTCAAGACGCCAAGGTCACAGTGTGATATGAAATATGCAAACAGCGTCCGAACCCTTGATCCCGACCTTCATACTAACTGGGTTTAAATAAAAGTGCACCTTATTGAATTTATCTGCTATTGAGGGTTTTAAGTACCAAGTTTGAAGTCATACGTAGTAACTATTTGGTAATCTGTGGTTATACTATTAATTCATATTTTGTTATAACTTATAACTGAAAAACATGCTACCTCTATATTCAGTCAGAGAACTTTAATACAATTAGAAGCTGTTTATTTTACATGAATATACTATGTAGGTATACCTACATATTTAAGATACCCAATTTTACATTCAAATTTATGTAATATAAAATATATAATATAATACGATGGAGAATGTTCCAACAATTTATAATACTGACCTTTGTCTGACCCTTTATAGGTCAAACATAATCCCTGGGTCTTACCGTTGTACATAAAAAGGTTATAATAACGAATATAGTTATTAATTTAAATTTATTTTACTATATTGTATTGAATTATTTATGTGTTAATACCATACCGAAATAATATTTTGAAAATGTAATGAATAAACTTTATGTTTATAATTATGTATCTTTTCTTATTCGATTGTAAATATATTGATTGTATTATATTGTATTTATTACATATGGATATAGATTTATGTAAATTTTATATGATTGCGTTTTGTATTATATAATGTTCCTACTTATATTATTTATTTATGCTCTGCCCTACTCCTTTCCTTTAATTAAATTTCTCTCTGTACGTCTGGTTGTCTGGAAGAAATCGCTGCATAGCGATAAGACCGCCAATTGTTAAAATGTTTTCTTAGGTTAAGTTTTATTGTAATCATTCACGGAGTAATAAAGAATAAATAAATGTGGAATGGTCATTTTTAGATTTAAGTTTCTCTATTTTATTGTTTTAATGCACCTTTGTTCTTAGCAGTAAGTAATTTTTCGAAAAGGTAGTAAATAAAGGAATTAAGAGAAATTCCCAAATAACAGATGTTTAGTTAAGATAGTTTAGAGAATAATTTGTATAATGGTCATTGTTAGATTTAAGTTTCTCTATTTTATTGCTTTATTGCACCTTTGTTTTAAACAGATGTTTAGTTAAGATAGTATAGAGAATAATTATTTGTATGCGTGGGAACGTAAGCATAGATTGCGGGGTGAGAAACCCAGGTAGTAAGTAAAGATCTAATTGTATGGGACTCGGAGAGGCAGTCCCTACTTAACTTCGATGTACGACGGACGTCTGTAATTTAACTCTGTCAATGTTTTCTAATAAATACTCACTTTAAATTAACCGCCCCGTGATTCCTAACTTATAACAACTTAATAAACATTTAGTATCCTATCCTATAAATTACCGATACTACATAAATAAATACGTATCAATCGTAATACGGTTTTTCATGGCTTCGTATTATATAACCAATATTTAGAATCAGCTCACGGCTTATAACGGCTTGGTCTTCTATAAGCATTACCTATAATAAGTTGATTATATACGTAACCTCATTATTATTTAAGTATAAATCAAAAAATCGTATACAAATGTTTATCAAGCTTTTTATTTTATTATACCGGGAAAGGCAATTCATAAAAGGCAACAAGCTCAAATATTTATGATTAGCGATCCATTTTCTTACTTCAGAAGATATTTAATACTCAATATAAATTTGCTTTCATTTCAGACGAAATATAGTTTGGTACGCATTTATAAGGTCGTACTTAAGCATTTTTTTCAATGATTGGTGTATTTAGTAGTATTTTCAATTTACTTAGTTTAAGCTCATTACTTTTACGATTTACATACAATTCCAAATATTCCGAGAACATATAAAAATAATCCATACAATTAAAACTATAATATAAATTCATTTACTGGATAGGTTTTTCAACCTTTTTAAAAAGTATGCAACTCTCTTATTATTATAATGGGAAATTGTAATAAATTAATTCTGAGTAGATACAATTTATAATCAGGCTTAGCTGCTGTTAAATAAATTATTCAGAAAATTTTGTGCCTTACAACTGCTAAGGGTGCTTTTTATAGGCAATAGCTTGGTTGTAAAAGAAAGGATTTCGTTTTTAATTATTTTGGTGATGTTATTTAGATTAAAGAATGTATGAAATGATAAACTGAATATACGGTATTTTGAAATGATACATACAGCTAAAAGCTATAAAAGTACCTACGATCCTATTTCTGGTCTTTCATTTGTGTTGAATTTTCTATAAAATATGAAATTAACCACGTTTTTTGCTTTTTTCAAGGTAAAATCCTATACTATAATTTATTTTCTAGGACCACATAGCATAGTTACAACAACTGTTAAAATTAGCCATCTTACACATAGGTAATAAAAAGAACGCCTACAAAGAAACTAGACGTAAAACTGCGGTGTATAGTACTGAAAGCAATTTCTTTTCAGTCCATAATTAGCAGTAAGCGAGCATCCATTTCCAAGCGAAAAGAAAAAAAATCCTGTCTATTTAACGCGATTTGCCGCGATAATGTTTAGGAATCGAACGGTTCGCCCCAACCAAGGATTGAATGGGCCATTCTCATTTATACCATCGTAATTGCCAATTAGTGCGGTCGGGGCACACTCTTACAGCCCTCTTTTTATAGATGCTAAGCCTGTAGAAGCATGATTAAAATAAAGTACACGTTTAACTCCTGAAATTTTAATTACAGATTACTTCCGCCTTACATACTGTCTTGGGTATCGTTACACCTTTAATTTACATTAAAAGAAAGTACAGTGAACGTACTTATATTGAACATATTATTATGGTATATTTATTGCTACAGAAAATAATCAAATTTGAGCATTGTTATGTGGACAGTCCACAGCCAATTTTTCAGAATTCCCAAATTGCCGAGTTATATTTTTCAGTCGTAATATTTGATGTGTCCCGTCGATCCCTTTGTGGATAATTTGATACACGTACTAATTCCCTTTGTTGATCCAGTAATAACCCAATGAAAATCCCTCAATGTCATTTCAAGTTTGGTGAAGATAAAAAGAGCACGTTGCCAGATCCATTTACGTCGCCCCTGAGTTTCGCAGACGGACGGCGCAATAAAACTGAATGTTATCTAACTAATTTTTTCCTACTCTGAGCTCGCGTTATCCGCCATAACCCAAATCTGGGGACTAAAATGATTATGAGTGCGACTTTAAGAAGATTTAGTGGAATGAAATCACGTTTGACTATCGTATTATAGCAAAACCAGTTAAGGTACCGGTAAGTTAAATATAATTTAATAAAAAAATATCGGGCTTCAGAAATAAAGAAATACCCGAAATTTCTCTCTTAATTGGAATTTTTTTTATAACAGGAATCGATTACATAGGAAAAATCGTAGTAGATACGATGCCAAATAAATCGCTATTGTTTATTTTTTTGGGTATTGTTTACAGTGATTTACCCTTTAATCGTTTACTTAATATTAAATACAATTTAGGTTTAGATTCCAAATAAATTCTTACTCAACGGCTAAATTGTTTCAAACCAATTAATAGAAGAGCGATGATCGAGTTACATAAACATATTAAACACAACATTATTATTGACGTCCAATTTTATTTTATTACAATCTCGAGGGCCGCCTTCTCAAAGTTAATCAAGGGAGAATGTGTTTCGTGCAATTTGTAGACCTATTTGACCCCTCATAACAGTCGCCTGAGCACTTAACGACGTTTTTGTTTTAAAAACAAGCGTACAGTTTGCGCAAACATACGTTGGAAATATTGTGCGGGCAATTTTCTTTATGCGTTCCCGTGTGAAACAATTTTGCTGACAGCTTTCAATTTCGGAATGAAAGTAAGCATTCTTTTTAATATTGTGTTTAAAGTTATGCCAGTTAGTTAATAGTGTTTGGGTGCTTTGAATCAATTTGTTTGTATTTTTAAAGTGTTTTGAGGCACTTGTGAATAGAGATTCTTCTGTGATGAAATGAACTAATAGGTACATAATTACATGGAATGAAATAAAAGAAACCATTTCATGATTTAGACTTATAAACTCTATAATCAATACATATATATAAACCAACTCTATATTTATTTTATAACTAATCAATAAACTTAGAAAATTGCACCACAATAATGAGATATGTGACGCAAAGACTGCAGTAGCTCAGAGGTAGCGACATGTCCATTTTGATGACGCCCCATAGCGCGTAGCCAAAGTCACAGTCTCTGGTTAGCTGGAAGAAGGCTTTCAATTTGCGACGTTCTATTTTATCTGTAAAATTAAAACGATGAATTATTTTATCTGTATTATTCCAGAAACCATTTCCTTTAGTCCTAGTGCTCATTTACATGTAGTAGTAGTTTAAAAATGGCATAAAGTTTGTACATGAATAAAGATGTTTTTTATGTGGATGCACTTAAGGCAACCAGTTACTTTACCTGGTATGTCATATAAAGTACAGATGAGAAGCTCTTATGGTCCTGACAAAACCAAAATCAGATATTTTATAAAAATCTTTGTTTATCTTCTAAAAGCGTATGTTAATTTTGCCGTAAAAACCTTTATAGAAACCATACAAGTGTCATACGTTAAATATTATTTCGCCGTCCGTATGTCCTTTCCCAAAATATTCCGGTTCCATTTGGGAAATACATACATTATTAATATTTAAGAATTTTTAGGGTGACACGTGTTCCCTGTATCTTTCTTTAGCATAAGTCGTATGTATAGGTATGTAAGTATATATTAAGTACATTATTTTATTATTGAATTAATATATATTGACATATTTAGTATGTAGAACACTCTATATTGGGTTTTCTGTGCTATGGAAATATAAAGTTAAAATGATCTAAATTTAAAGAAGATCGTGTTATTACATCACTTATAATCCAAGAACGACAGAACGGATTTTTATCATTTTTGGATAGTAACTTATAAAATTAAAACAAACATACAAAAAAATATTTTACCCGTGGAGTCGTGGCGAGTAAATAATTAAAAGAAAAACTTACCCATGTTCATAGTATTTATAGCATCATGAAGCATTGTTCGAATTATTGTCACTTGTGTAGTTGTTATATTTGAGAAGTAACACGGCATTACTACAAAAATCGTGAATTTCATGCAGTGACCTATTGCGTAGCATATTAATGCTTGCACATACTGCAAAATTTAAATATTAATAATTAATACATTCACAACAAGAAATCACTAGGAGTTTATTGATATATGGTCATATTATATGATTGATTTCTAATTTTAGATTAGTTTAAACAAAAATTCAATAATATATTCTAATATTATAAAGCTGAAGAGTTTGTTTGTTTGTTTGATCGCGCTCATCTCGGGAACTACTGGTCCAATTTGATAAATTCTTTCAGTGTTAGATAGCCCATTTATCGTGAAAGGCTATAGGCTATATACCATCACGCTAAGACCAACAGGAGCGGAGGCACGCGGGTGAAACCGCGCGGAACTGCTAGTATTAATATAAACCACAGTAATGAACGTATTATATACTTACAAAATTATCAATCCAATCAATTTGAACAACACAAAAAATGTTCCTTAAAAGCATTATCGATGATAATCCCGAAGTAATAAATATAATAATCATCTGCAACAAAAAACTTATTAGAATAAAATCTTGCAGTGATACAAATTATGGAAAACCATACTTTACCGGCAAGTTCATAGCCGAATTAAGCTTTTCTGAACAATTATGTAATAAATCATAAGCGCTGTGCAAAGAGCTGACGTCTAGGTTAGCCTTGTTTGACAAAGCTTCCAGAGTATTATAATTGTTCTCTTTCATCCCCTTTTCATGCACGAATAACTTCGCTACGTGCCCCTTTAATACCTTAACTCTTCTGACGATCATTATGAGCATTACACAGAAAAATATTATTTCTGTATCGTGAGCGAGCAGAGCGTAGTACGTGATGAAGAATGTTGAGTTTAAAGATACTCTATCTATCACGTAGATTTTTAAAAGCACGCATTCAATTGCAATTAACACAAATAGCACGGACAAAAACACAACCGGAATCTGTAGCGAGCATTCAATCGAACTGTTGTTTTTTATGTTTAACATTTCGTCAAAAGCATGGAGCCTCTTGAAAAACTTTAACAAACTGTTCTTGTGCAATATTAAAGAATTAACGGTTAGTAATAGATTTTCGACCAAAGCGGTGTCTTGGTACACGAGGAAAGTTGTAGCAATACTGTCTTTGTGGAACATGAAGTATATAATCAAAGCTATCGTCCCGCAATTATATAAATAACCTAACCACGTTTTGATTCTCCCAGCGTATAATAAATAGATGCGATTGACGCCAAAAAGCGTTTGCAATAGTATGAAGTACTTGAATTTATTCAATAAACGATCTTCCTCAAATAAAGTATTAATTTTAGGTTGGACTGGTTTAGCTGGTGATACTTTAACACCCATCATAATAACAGGCAAAACACTCTGTGGCAATGAAACGACTGAATTCGTTCATGTGTATGATAGCACTCAAGCAATTAAAAAAATAAAGGCCGATAAAAAATATTAATATCATTAAGTGATAATAAATGACTCGATGAAATGGATTCTTTCCCGAATTGATGGCGATAATGGAATAAGGAAATAGTTTTTAATAGACAGACAATGGATGAATGTTTCAAATAAATTAAAACATGTTTTCATTATTACAAATTCATAAGAGTCAGTTAAAGTAGAGTTCAATTTATGAAATTGTCAATATAATAAATTGACATTAAATTGACTATTATTTATGTATGTAATGACTTGGTAATGACATTGTTTTATTATGTTTGTATATGGGCACAGAATACATAATAGTAGCTAAACGATATGGGTATCTTTTTTCACTAAGAAATGTAGATGCCATTAAGCAAAATATTAGCATAAAGCTCTTGCGTGGGGCTTTAAGGAAAAGTAACGTATGCACTAGCCACTAATGCAGGTTAAAATCCATCTTTTTACCAAATTGCATACTGACTCTATCTTTTTGGGGATTATCTATCTTACGCAAAAACAAATTTTCACGTAAAAATTTATTATAATTAAGTTCAACAAACATCCATCCATCGATCTTCACAAACTTTCACATTTTTATACTAATTAAAAAGAAAGGATATTAAAGGATAGGAAGGGATATAGTAACGTAAATATAATTTATTTGATTACGCGTAGGCTTAAATTCCACAACACTGTTAACAATTTGATCCTGGTTTGCTCTAACCTCGCTGGTGATTGATGAAAACTGTCTAAAGGGGTTTAGATAAATTTATAAAGCTGACACTACAAAATTAACCTCGGTGCTTATTCTGTCGAAATATAAAAGATTAATAGCGGTGTAGGCCGTGTATACGGTGTAAAAAGATATAAACGCCTTTGTGTCGGAATAGGTTCTAAGATGAGGAAAAAAAATAGCTCAAGGCTCCTAAAGCTTGCTTTGAACCTTCTCTTTAGGTAGACGTTCATCTTTTTTGACAGCACGTTGATAAGATAAAATCTCTTTTGAGCGCGGAATTCTCGCGTTACCTGCCTTTTCGTTGACTTGAAGAAGGATCTCTTGTCATGGTATAAAACAGGTGCTTATTAAAGTGTAGAAGGATTTTTCGTAGAAAAAACACTGTCAAAATAATTTATGAGTCTTATTATGCAATGTAAGTTAAAAGTTATCCACCATATAAAGCGAACTCTACCACAAAGTTTCTTCACATAATATGTTGCAAGCCACACAAAAGGATGATACTTAGCTTTTACATATTTATGCGAAGCTAGATTGACTATAATAACTTTTTCTTACCTCCCATCACACAAAGTCGTAATCATACCTTCCACTAGCAGTTCTTTAGTAAAATAACCCGTATTCGGTTACATGACTACGGTGAAAGGTAGGCTAAATTAGTTTCTCACTAGATGGTAACGGCCACCATTTTAAAGGGACGTGTTCTTCGACGCGAGACGCATAACAACGTTGTTAGGCATAACGGGCCACTTTGTATTGACTTTCCAGTTTTAACCGAAATTAAGATCGTGGAACGCGTAAAAACTGTGAAAAATTGTAAACGAGGCGTATGTTTTATCTGCATTTTACTAGTTTATCGTTTGTATTTAGTAAATGTATTTTACTAGTTTTACTTGAATTGTGTGTTTGTTACAATGTAGTGTATAATTACATGCTCTTTTGCTATTTACCCATGGGAATAAAGTGATTATTGTACCTCTATAATTAATTATCTGGTACTCATGGGTATCGGTGACGAAGGTTTGGTATTATAAAGGCACGTCAGTTTTTTGTCACGAATATAAACTATATCGTTAGTTTAAGTTTTATGTAAAATAGAATACGTAAATTAAATTGGGAAGGAAACAACGAGGTTATGTTGATGTTGTATTTTAGAATTTTACGGTCACAAAAAATAATACAAAACAAACGGTCACAAAAAATAACTTAAAGTATCTACAAAAATAACACCATACCCTTTAACTTTTAATGTAAAGGGTGAATTAATGAGGGTTTTCAGAAATTCATCATCTGAAAGGGTTACGGAAGAAAAACCTTTTGTGGTTTTATAATGACATCATTTTTGCAGCAAACGTCACGATAATGTACTGGTGGGGTACAATGTTATTATAAGTAAAAAGGTGTAGATTCGATCTTCGAAAAAGGCATGCTAATGCTCACACTATAATATGTCAAAGAGAGATGGCATGGTTTATCTATCGTGAGCGAAAAAGAAACAAATGAATCAAAATAGCTAATTAGCCACATTGCGACGTACTACTCCCGGAGCGCTTATAACCTTCCTAAACCTAAATCTACACTTTTTTACTTATAATATCGATGGTGGGGTAAGTTTGTTTAAAGTCATAATAATTGGAAGCTGTATTTAGCATCAGGGTGTGAAAGTTTCTACCCCTGTGGACTAATGCCCAGACATACTCTATAAGATAATATAATAGTTATATAGAGACTCTTAATTATTACTTTTAATTTGATTTACAACACAAACACTAGCGTGTTTATTTAAGGTGATAAATTAAATTAAAAAATAGGCAGCATAATATTATAGAGCCTTGGGTTTAGTCGTCAAAGTGTAACAGACGGACAGACAGACGTTAGAATTTTAAAATTGGTATGGATGATTAACATGTCGAAAGATGAAGATTGGTGAAGGTAGTTTTTAGTTTATACACATCTTTGTATTATACCAAATTTTATTTTTGAAAGGTGAACTAATTTATGTTTTCATTTGTCTTGTTTGATCGACGATGTTGTTTTTTAATCATGGTATAGTTTATATTGTATAAAAACGAAGTAAAAAATGTATAAAGTACAATTTAAGTTCCAAGCACAGCGTTTTAATTCCAAGATGGATGACGTAAGTCCGCTTTTATAACGGTGATGGATTTAATGTGAGTTTAAAAACATTTTTATAAAATTAGAAAAATATATATTGTAAACAGAAAATATATGTTTGAATTTATTATTTTGGACAAATTTACAACATTAGAAAATCTAACAAAATAAGAAAAGTTAAACCTACAAAAAGTTACAGCATAGAATGTTTTGAATAATAGTTTATACAATATTGTTTAAATTAAATTCAGTTTAAAATAAAATTGTTTTCTCTTAGTACGTCTGGTACAGCTCAAAATATTGTTGTGAAAATTTTCCCTGAAAAACCTTTACCCACGGCCCTCGGATCTACAAAACATTTAAAATTATTAAGAACAACACAAATTATGAAGTATGAAATTTATTATTGAGTATGAAATGTAAATTTTGACAAGTAATTAAATGTAGGTATACTTTAACAAGTACAATAAAATACAATCTATGCTCGTTTGAAGAGCGTTATTTGAATTCGAGAGCTTCATTGATGTGATTAGTCTGCCGAGACTTGTAAAAGATTCAACAAAATTTGGACCAATTTGACTAATATCATACAATCATATTTTATCTCCATATAGAGAACGATGGATGGATCGATGGATGAACATACAACCAAATTTTGTCTCCATATGGAGAAATCTATATTTTATCTGAAATTGAGTTGAACAGATAATAATAAAAAAAAATTACTTGTTCTCTCAAGGCTTCGATTCTATCAAGATATTTTTCATATTTACTTCATCCATAATTACCCAAAATATGAGAGGAACAGACTATAAAATAGAAGTCAAAACGAAATTTCTTTTACGAGGATATTATTATCTTAATGAGCTCTCATTAACAACGGTTAGCATTGTTTTTCCTACGACGGGATTCACCTTGGACATTTTTTGTACATTTTCCGTAGCTGATTATTTTATGCTAATTTTATTTAGTTCGTTACCCAGATAATTGTTTCTCGTTGAGAGATTTCACGTAAAGTCGAAAAGTTTCTGTGGACTTTTTACCGTTTTTTCTTCGTCCAGATTTTACTAGAGTTCGGAATTTAAACAAGATATTGTAGGTAGATGATACTTTTGTTTGGTTTCAACATTGTAGAGTAACAATTAAACGTATTATATACATACAGTACGTATCAGTGTGCAGGGAAGAAAATATTTTTAATTATAATTAAACTCTACGTTTACGTGCATCAGAGGTGCGAGTACGACAACAGAGGGGTTCTACGTGACTCCTCCATCCGCGTAGTACTTACATAATATTATATTATTATATTAATTTACCTAGATAACAAAGAATCACCGAAAAATAATATTTACTCTCATAATTGCCGAAAAATTGGAAACTGAATAAAATTGGACGAAATAAAGGAAAAAAAGACTAGAAATTTTCAGGACGAAATTCAGAGATTTTTTATTCGATTTCAAGCAAGTTACCGATACTACTATTTTTATAAATTACTCATAATTACAATATCTTTAATCACGCATTATATAAGATAATTAAAACATTCCGTATCAACGTTTTCATTAAGAATGAGAAACAAGGAAAAATTTCAAAGTAATCCTTGCCAAAATGTAACGTGCTTTGTATACATTCCGAGTTGTAATTAAAATGGGTTGTCGGCTCTGACGCAAAGGTCTGAGAGTGCTTACCATACATAATGTTCTGGAAATTCTTATACGACCCTGTATATGATATATTTCATGACGTCTTTGCACCTTTTGTTATCTGTAATAGTGTAATAAAACAGTGTGATATTTATAGCTAGAATAATAAGAGGTATTTTGAAAATACATTAAAGTTTCAGAATAGTTTGGGATAGTAGTTTTCGATAGCATTAGGTATCTAATTTGTCTTCTATTCAATGTGATTGATATAGGAGAAAATGTTATTAATCAACGTGATTGAATGTTGTATTATATATATAAATTTATAAAGAATAGAAAAAATTCGATCACGAGGCGGGACT
>CAJQZM010019036.1:0-15181 GCA_907164665.1 Colias nastes | reverse complement strand
ACATGATAATCTTTGAACACAGTGTACGCTAGCTTTGTCACACTAGTAATTGAAGCAATATTTTATCCCTTTCATTATTTCAATACAAGTGTCAAGCAAGTGTCATTCATAAAGAATTGTAAATTGTTATTTTTACTCTTATACTGTAATAATTTAATATATTTTCCTGTGATATGATATTCCTTTATCTTTCTTTATTTTTTGCACGAATACGTGCACTCTCTGAACACACAGGAAGGCATTTTCGACAACTTTAATGTACCTATCGGCACGTGCGCTCGCTGGAACCGGTCAAAATCTGACTGATTTTTGACTGATTGCATTGGTCCCAAATAGGACCAATTCACGGAATCAGTTTTGGTGCGTTGGTGACGTATCTACCTCTTGTTTCTATATATAATATCATTGGTGCGTGGCGTGTAGTTTCAAAGAGAGCCAACCCAACTGTACCGCACTCCGATCCGAGTAAAGACGAACCGTAATAAATCGGAATGCCGGACAGTAAAATTCCTTGTAGTGCACAATGGTGTAAAAGCCAATTCATCGGTTTTTTCATGCCACACCGGACCGTAAAAAATCGGAATGCCGGACCGTAAAATTCCTTGTAGTGCACAAACGCCCGAATGTATAAAAATTACTGAGCAATGTCAGAGATAATTCCATGGGAAAATAGCTGGGCCGTAGAAAAGAAATGCGAATTTTGTCCTAGTTACGACTTTTGCGCAAATATCTTGTCTTTTAAAGCTCGTTGCGCGTCGTCTTAAAGTTAACCCATCTTTGTACCTCTAAATACTTATGTAGTACCATTAGAATTAGTTTTAGCGTAGGTATTATAGCATATAGCATAGCATAAATAAACTATACTAATATTATAAAGCTTAAGAGTTTGTTTGTTTGAACGCGCTAATCTCAGGAACTACTGGTCCGATTTGAAAAATTCTTTCGGTGTTAGATATCCCCTTTATCGAGGAAGGCTATAGGCTACATATCATCTCGCTAAGACAAACAAGAGCAGAGCAATGCGGGTAAAACCCACAGCTAGTCTCTTATAAATTTTACTGGCATCGCAACCGTAATAAAAACCTATCAATAAAATTTCTAGAACATTCAGCCATTTCTAATTTATCTTTAAAATACCGAATAAAATAATATAAAAATCCTACACGTGTATTATGTTTAATATAAAACCATCTACTATAAAATCGATTAATTGTGGAATCTGAATCAATACAAATTTAATTCTCGCGGTTAACCGAATTACAATAGTTTTGCTTTCAACACCATGTCAATCAATCAGCAGTGGAAACAATAATATTGAATTTTACATTACATTGCTCTTCATATTAGCATTTGAAAACAAAACTTGCACAACTTTCGTATGTAGGAAGCGATGTAATGCAAACATAATGCAACTGTAGGACGCCCGAGCGAGTGCGATGATTGCTCATATTGTGTTGAGCAATTTGCGAATAACTATATCGACCGTGAAATATAAATATTATTAATACGTAAAGGCTATTGCATTTAAAATTTGACACAGTGTAAAATACTTTTTACCGATATATTCATAAAAAGTGATGACTTTGTGAATAGATGCTATAATATAAAATACTAGCGGTCCGCCCCGGCTTCACCCGTGGTACATGTTTACGTTTTCTTTCCATAAGAACCATCCTCGTACTTCAAGGAATATTATAAAAGAAGAATTATCGAAATCGGTCCACCCGCTCACGCGTGATGCCGTGACCAAGGGAAATAGGGATTCATTTTTATATACAGGGTGTCCCACTATTGGTATACTAAGCGCGAAGGGACTTGTAGTATTGCATACACTGATCACGTAAAAAATACTTAAACAACAAAATTACGTCAAAAATTTTTTGGTAAATTTTTCCTGGAAATCCATGTTTTCTTCTCTAGCTTCGCGCAGCCGGCTTATACCGCTTCTCTAATGTGAGCATTTTGTGATTTGTCTATAAAAACATAATCTTAAACGATAGCTCACGTGCTGGTGGCAAAGTTGGGCGGGTTGCTTGTTATGGGTGTTCACATAGAGTTAAGAATTCATCTATTTGAAAAAAAAATGCGTCTGGAATTTTGTATTTTTTACGTACTCAGCGTATGCAAAACTATAACCTCCTTTGAGCTTAGTATACCAACAGTGGACACCCTGTATAGAGATAAATTCTTCTTTCCATGACAATGTAAAAATTTCTTTGCAATTCTATTCCTCAAAATGAAATATAATTTTTAATTTCGTAGCCTTTATTGAACAAGTTCATAAAAGAAATAGATTAGGTATCTACCTAGTTCTTAATCAGCAAAAAATATTTGCCATAAAAATTGATAAAACAATATTCTCATCACAAAACCATATTGGCATTATTGAAATAAATTCCTATAATGGAATAATAATGTAAATGAACCTAAAGTGAAACTAATACTTAATGTCTGTTTTTATAGAGATAATTAAATACGATGATACGAAAGAAATGTTATTAAATTTTATTATGCGTGATGTTTACATGTAATTATAATCACATTATCATTAATCATTTCCCACACATGATATATTTTAAACGTAGTACGGAAAGCCACTTTTATTTAATTTAAGTAAAAACTTTACAATTGTATAACAGATACATAAAAACAAAGACAAAATTAAAATTTCATAGATTTTTCTCAACAAATAAACTACGGACTTAATTTATTCACAAAGAAACTGGAAACTATAATCATAATGCTAATTTCTTTTGGTATCATTAACAATTCTTATAGAAGCCCTTGGCATAGTTAAAGGTCACAGTTATTTAAATAAAATAATTAATATTTTTAAATAGATCTAAATTAACGATTATAAACCGTAATTTTCACGTCATAACAGGAGGTTTCTCTAAGTATTCTATCAAATGTTCGAAATTAAACCTAATTCTATGTATCCAG
This sequence comes from Colias nastes, assembly GCA_907164665.1. NCBI lineage: Eukaryota > Metazoa > Arthropoda > Insecta > Lepidoptera > Pieridae > Colias > Colias nastes. The sequence goes on along the minus strand of CAJQZM010019036.1, from coordinate 12,238 downwards.
GATAAATACATAGCATTCCTACGTAACCACACTCGAATAAACTGAAAATTCATTAGGCTTTAAAAAACATTATAAATTCTTGGAACACACGAGCTTTAAAAAGTACTTTCAAATTTTCAATCACCAAAATATTATACAACAATTTGATGCATTTTAAAGACAGAGAAGAACCGACAAGAAGTTTACTTGCGAATTACAAACATTTGTTGTAAGAACCTTGCTTCTTCGGTGGAAGCGACATTCCGAATTGTCAGCATTTTAAAAAATGCAACGGTACCTATAAATTCAGAAGCATCATGACTATTTGTTACATTGTAAACACTGGTCAAAGTTTACATAAATAAAATTATACTTATTAATATTCAAGAAGGTAATTTATCACGAGAAATAATAATTATTAATTATGTATTCATTATCTGTACGAGAAAAATGTTTCTTTTTTTTTCAAATTTGTAGGTACCTGATAATTTTCGAAAGTGACTGTTAAAATCATTGAGTTACTATGTACTACGTACTAGAGAGGACATCGCTACTACACTATTTGTAACACGAGTTAGAGTCAATCGAACCATTTTTTAAGCTATTGCATAGCTTCTATCGCGGGCCTTGAGCGCGGGGACCGAATCGAGAAATTCCGTAACGAAAAAACCTCACGCTCCCCACTCCGACGGGCTCGGAGGTGTGGCTTGAAGGCATGCAATGCAATAGCTTTACCGCGGCAGTCCCCGAGTGCCACACGTCTTTTTTTTTGTTACATTGATTGTTTTTAATTGATAAGTTTATTCATATTTTTTTAATAAGATAAACAATATTTATTTGTTACATTGATTGGTTTTAATTTATAAGTAATAAGAGGCAGAATATCTACAAAGTGTATGACTCACTAGCCGCCACGCGCCGCCGCGCTTGTCGCACAAATTTTGTTCGTGGTGTCCTCTCTATACGTAGTAATAATACAGGTGATTTTCAAAGTTTCATATTTACATCAAGAACATTATTTTTCGTGTCAATATTTAGTACATCAGGACAAAACTGCTAGTAAATATATAAGATAATTCAATAATCATAAACTGTACGTGTTAACTTCATTCCAGAAGACTATAAAAAAGCCGTGAATCCCAAAAATAGCAATGCAATAGTTTTTATTGAATTCAACAGAACACAATTGTATCGCATTACTACACGTGTGCTCCACACGGTCATCTGGCATTCGTTTGATCGTGTTACAGCAAAATAAATGCAGCTTCATTTAATATGGTTTAGTTTATTAAAGTGAAACTTTTATTACATCGTCTCAAACTTTTTGGTCTGTGTAGCGCATGTCGCGTGACGTACGATAATTATCGTACAAATACGATAATTATCGTAAGTTTCACTTTTGCCGTGGTTTCATAAAACCACACAACATTTTTTTGGTAAAAGAGTCGATTACCGCGGGTGTGATGCTCAAAATAGGTATTGTGTTACCCCGGGTTTAAGGGCCAAAGTTAATAGTACAGTCCAAAGTCAAAATGTAGTAGATAATTTGATAAAAATTGTAAAAGGGATTTGGAGTCAATTTTAATTGAAATTTTAATTGAACTGTTTAAGAGTTTTATGTATTCTGGAAGCTTTCAAATATAAACAGCCATGCAATTCTTCGAAATTATAAGAAACGATATATCTTTGATGATCTACCTATTGTTTATTTGCCAACTTCTTTAACTTATGAAATAGTACACAATATAGATGTATATATAAAAATAAATGTGCACATCAATTAGTTGGTATGTACCAAAAAAATAGGTGCAACAAATGACAAACGACTGCTATTGAAGAAAAGTATTTCCATAGTCCTCATTGTCAGAGTCAAAACAGGTTTCGTATCGCTTTTTGGTTATACGCACTCTGCAAACAACACTTCGAAAGCAGGCTAATTAGCCGCTTTTAAGGTGCCACTGACATTTTTTTCTCTGATAATGATGACACATAATTATGTGTGTCACTTTTTTCCTTTTTCGAAATAAGCATGCTATCTCTGCCATTCATTAAAAGGAAAATAAAAATGCGCCGTACAGTTACAATTTTACACACTATGAAGTCCTTCCAACCAAGACATTATTTATAATATGTAACCATAGAGAAACTCATTGATTTTCTTTAATTGCAGACTGAAAATCAGCGCTGTTCAGGTGTTAAAGCCCGACAGCATGGCTGAGTCTGACCCGATTGCCATGTAAACTATTGTATATTTTTTTTTTAGTAATATACTTAGTTGATAAGTGTGTGTAACATGTGGCAATAAATATTTTTCTTTCTTTCTTTCTTTCTAATAAAGTATAAGCGTTGAAGCAAACAATATTTATGAGCTATAAAAATATCGTAACTATTATCAGCTTTATGGCGGTCCAATATTTTACTCTGCTGAGGCTGACGGTTAATTAAATCCTATATCTATAATATAGGGACCAGCAATAAAATTATGACAACACCCTTTTTGTCTGTCTGTTTATCTATATATCCTCTCTCCTACTTTACCGTTTTACGGATTGAATATTAATACCATGATACGAGTAGGTTCTTAGAAATATGCATCCAAAAGTTTTAAGATGTCGCTTGTGTACCAGAGATCTACATGGTTTTTGTTGAATTTCGATATTATGTTGAATGATTCAGATCTGATTATATTGCATAGGTACCAACCATACCAACATATCAGTTTGCGGAGTTCCTAGATTTAAAATATCTTATCATAAATCTAGGAACTTCGCGAACTGTGACTCAGACTGATATAATAATACACAGTTGTATTTATTACCATACTTTATCATTAAAAAAGAAACACCTTCCTTTATAAAATTTAGCTTAGCTTACACAATAAATAGCAAATAATAACACATGAGGAAAAATGTATTGATAAATCGTTTCAGAGATTATCGCTTTCAAACGTAGGTTCTTACTCTTTTACTTTTAAATAATGCTACAGGAAAACATTGATTTTAACAAAGATAGAATATTTTAACCTAAAGTTCGTGATCTGCCAAGGGCCTTTTGCTGCCCACGTTATCCTTGTTAGCATACCATGTAAAGGTGCGTACAGATTATATAACATTGTGATATAACACGTCAAAATGTACTGAAAAATGTTATAAAACAATGTAACATTATTATACTTAACAATTTTTCAGTACATTTTGTCGTGTTATACTTATAACACAATGTTATATAATATGTACGCACCTTTAGGTGATTCTCAATATGCTTTTACTGTCATAAAAAGTTATTACCTACATATATAAGCAAAGTACTAATTGAGAAAGATAAAAGTAAATAAGATACAAATAAAGAAAACGTTAAACATCCATATAATTTAGCAAAAAGGGATTCAAAGGAATCTACGTTAAAGTAACTATAGGTACCTACCATCAACCTAAATTAGCAAATAGACGAACCTAAATCAAACCTATTAAGATTTAACAACAATATTATACTCTTGTTTCATTCTAAATTAATATCTTATTACCCAGCAATTCAAACACAGAACCTTATATTACAAAATCACAGAGCCATCATAGTTATTTCCTTTTTAAATAGTTTCACATGACCAGTGATTTTATTATCTGTGGTACTTAATCTGACAGCTGTCATCTTTAATGTTTCTTTTGCTCATCTATTGATGAATTAAAAAACGATGGTAGTGGCGCGTGTTAAATACCTTGTATGAAGTTACCTACATTTACTGTTATAGTTTTTTTTTTACTTGATCTAAAAAAGCTAGTAACAATATAACTTTATAGACGACTAATACAAGTTAACTTATTAAATATCATAAATGGACATTTCAAGGATAATAATATAAACAAATCTTATAGAAATAACAACCAACCCGTTCCTGGCCAACAGAACATATTATGACTGCCCTTCATAGGTGGCCCGAGGCAGTCAGATGATAATGACCGCAAAGATATAAATATTTTAGAAATATTGCACTATTATAACCGCATTCGAATGAAATATAGTATAATTGACAAGCCGCTCGTCCTCGATCCGCCCAGGTTTACGACTTGATAAAACATTGCCTATATATATCTCTCAGGAATAATGTAGCTTTCTGCTGATGAAATAATTTCTGAAATCGGTTCACTAGTTATTGAGTACAACAAACATAAAAATCTCTTTATAATATTAGTATAGTATAGACTATAGACAATGATTTTGCTTGTGCACTCTCGCAATTATTACGCCTCGATATTGCCGAGTTCACGAAGTTCAAGGGCAATTATTTCTCATCTGGACTTATCATAATGTGAGTACGGAGCCTGTGCTTTCAATAATTCATACCCATTCATACTGTGTCAATAATATTGTATACAGTCGCTTCTAAAGTATAAATGATAGCGCCTTTGTTCAATTATGTGTGTTCGACAATTGAAAAAAATTTAATACTGTATACATAGATATGTATTATACAATCGTGCATATAAAAAAGCTTTTTGTTAACATTTAGATTACATCTCAGAAGATTGCAAATAAATATGTAATTAAATATAGGTACAGGTATAATAGTCGTACATAATTATTAAAATACCAACGGCTAATTTTACGACTCACTGGTAAAGTCACTTACCAACACTTAATTTAAATTTTAAGACGCTTTATAAATCATGTCCATAAGTTAAATTATATAATAGGTATATATTGCACAAATAAATCCTTCAATGATACCAAAATATATGCAAAATTAGTCAGTGCTATAACATTGTATCTCATAAATGTTAATGAACACGTAGGCACCTAAACAAAACAACATATATTGTATTTAAATGCAGCCTTGTCAGGCTGCATTCTTACAACACCTTTAAATTTTAAAACCTTCGTAATGTATTCAAAGTCAAATAATGTCAAAAAATAAACACAAAATTAAAGTGAAACTTTTATTACATCGTCTCAAACTTTTTGGTCTGTGTAGCGCATGTCGCGTGACGGTCGGCTGCCGAGTAGGTATAAAGCAGTGTTCGGAACCGTACGATAATTATCGTACAAATACGATAATTTTGTGCCTAAGTTTCACTTTTACCGTGGTTTCATAAAACCACACAACATTTTTTATACTACTACATTGCAATAAGTGAAACATATGAATATGAGGATAAAAATAGAAAAATTATATTGAATGTATCAATAGTTTATGTAACTGCATAGGTTGTTACCTGCTTCATATTCGTAAACACAAAATTATACCATCACAGTGCGACCAGTGAATCGTATAAAAAAATGAGTATAAAAATAGAAAAAAAATTGTATGCAATATCTATAAAAAAAGAGCGTCTGTGCCGAGCACACGTGTCAGAAGTGAAACTTCTTTGCCAAGATGCAAAGCCTCTTGCGTCGCGTCGCAACGTCGAACTCCATGACGTGACGGTGCAATGACGCGACCTTGAACTTTGGCTCTCAACGCGCCTAAAGAAACAACTAGGTACCTACTTTATCTTCGTAAACACTAAATTTATCTCCGCGGATGCAGTTTCGATTGTACTAAGATAACAATAAGGATATGCACTTTTATGTGCATATGTTATTTTGCAAACAAAATATCTGTTTGTAGCCCGCATGTGCATAAAAACGTATATCTCTTGACGTCACACCGGTGTCCTAAATTAGTGGTTACATACTGTGGTTATGTGCATTAGGACTCCTAATGCACATAACCACAGTATTACAATATTATATATGGTAATACTGTGACATAACTATATGGTAATACTGTGACATAACTTAGTTTCTCGTGTTTTGATTTTACGTAAGCTTTAAGGATTATATAATTTTAAGACATAATAAACGAGAAAGTTTGTGTGATGGATTTGAATTTGTTTGCGACTGAGATAAGCTATTTTGGAAAGAAAATTGTGGCAAACAGTTGGATGTATTAAAATAGTTTAATAAATCAAACTTTTCAATTTTTTTTTAGCACTTTAACAGTTAAATCCATGTTTTATAAAATGTAATGTAAAATATTTACTTTCTAATGATTTTTAATTCTTAAACGAAATATTATAATATTAATAGTTGTATGAAAATATAAACAATTACAGAACAAATGATTAAATGGCCACACCCAATAGGATTTGTGCAGTGGGAGGATATGCATCATGCTATATGCCATATAGCCATATAAACATATAAAACTTTTACTATCCCACGTTTGACTCAGAACATTTTGGATCAGCCAGGTACTTCATTTTCGACATACAACTGTAATGCATAAAACTTATCAACAAAATAAATTTCAAGGTATTGACATGCTTTTTACTCTCCTTCAATGAAAGATAAGTAAAAAATTATCGGTTTTCTTACATCTCGTTAACGTATTGAATGTTGATACATGAGATGTAACTATTTTCGCTTCGACACTTCCATATCTGATAAAATATGATTTATTATAAATTTACAAAGAAAACGGTATTTCCACATAAAACTCAATAATCACACTTTCACATATAATTCTTACCTTTATACCATGCATAGGTATAACTAAGGGTATAACTATAATGACAACAGTTACTATTTTTTGTCGAATGCTGCAATGCGTAAAAATAAATTACAAGGACAACGAGTTTTACAATGTTGTTTTAACAATGGTTTTTAGTGGTACCTATAGTATTATATTATCTGTGATACTAAAATAAAGACAACAAAACGATTGTATGTTTTGACAGCAGACAGTCATTGCACAAAACTCCTCGTCATCGATGTAACAAGCAAATATAGTATGTACTAGGTATATAGTGTACAATATACTAAACACCCGCGCACGAGCGCTTCCTGCATCGACGTTAACGATCACAAAACAAACAATGAGATAATAATAATAAATTATTGTCTATCAGCACTAGGGCTGCCAATTCATTCATTCGTCTCTTATCATTATTTTTAGACATTCATTTCTTTTCGAATATAAAATTCTTTGTAATCAATACATTAGAAAATTAATGATTAGAATATATACTTATAGTTTTGCTATTTAAATTATAAATGAAATTCTTTACAAGCAGTCAGGTTAAGGATCAACCTATTGGCATCATTGTAATGCATGCATTCGTTATAAATTAACATTGAAATATTTAATTGAACATGTACAATATTATTTACAACTGCACCTTCTATATTCATCTAATATTGAAGATGGTAACCCTAAGAACGACGTAAAGCGCGATAGTAAAACTTATTATCTCGTCACTGTATATATTAATCAAACTCATGACAGTTAATTATTATTGAGTAATTAATTACATATATGTATAATTGTTAGTTTTTCAATTAACAGTTTGAACGGTTTTTCTAGCGGGATTATTCTCCAACACGAATTGGTCACGGTTGCATTAGGTAATCCTCTCAGATGGATAAGTGTTACAAAAACTGTTATTGCTAATGCATCTTCTTTTTACAATCGAGTTAATAATGCATTCCTCTTTAAGATAAACACAGTCAAGATTATGTCTTGACTTGGCAGATTCTGTCGCTCATTACAATGTTATGAGTTGTTTTGATTCACCTTTTAAATACTTAACTAAGAAGTCTTCTTATTGGTTTTATTTAATTTTACACTGGTAGATCTTTATGTATTTTGTTTCTTAAATGACGTGAAGGCAGATGAGTATGTTAAACGTAAAATTGACAGTAATTATATCTGCTTCAGTTCAGAATTATACCATTTTTGTGACATTTGCAAAATGTTTTTCATCACTTGACTCTGCGAATTTGCATTGAAGCTTTAAAAAATGTAATATCGTAGGTAACGTAGTTTGTCATTTAAGATACTTACATGTTTTTTTTTTTGTAAAGGTCAAAAGAATTAACATCAACTTCATAGGCTTCAAATAATCGTAAAAATTGTATGTTTTAGGCATAGTATGCCATAAAAATATTATAATCTCCTCAGTTATGATAGAAATTATATGTATAAGTAGTTATATATTAAATAGATTAAGGCAGAAATACAACATGAGCAACATAATAGTCGGTGATATACTTGCGGTTAGTATTTCTAAGAGAACGAGAAGAATTTATTGTTGAAACAATAAAACCTGTCTAATAAACTCGAAACCGTTACCTACGACCACAGTAAAAAAACTACGAACAGTAGAGCAACCGGGGTGAAAAGGAACATAGAAGCAATAGGGTTGTTACTTTGCAAATCTTTAACTTGTGATTACGGCGTAATGACAACGCTCTTTGATGAGAGCACGCGCTTCTAACAAAACCGCGACGACTGCTTATGAATCTTATCAATGCGTATGTTTGTCTAAGACCTAAGTGATCCGTTTTGAAGGTAGTTTCCGTACTGTGTGTACTGTTTACTGTCTAGTTACGTCCAGTTTGACGTAATCCGCAGTAAATTTTGCTTTGTTGAATTTCAAATATATTTAATCAGAGAAATGCTTTGACATTAATGCGTAGTACTCTGACGTGTATTCATTATAATTAATTACGTGATTACTCTAATGATTATTATGTTCTCCTGACAGAATAATAAATTATACGCAAATATTTGAAATTTATGTGTGGAAAATGGCTCATGTATAGAGTAATTTCGTGAGTTGTCTTGTGAATTATGTAGAAATCGCTTTAAATTTGATTTGTTTGGCTAGTTTATGGTATTTGTTCTTATTTAAAGTTAAAATTTACGGTGTATGATTAATGAAGCAGAGATAAATAACCTCACAATTTGTTTTGTAGGGGTTTATTTTGAATTCCATAAATTCTATGTTTATTGACCACTTAAAACGACGGGTTTGTTTATAAACAATATCAAGACTCAAGTAAAGAGTAGCGAATTGCTTGTTTACCTTAACTATAGTGATTTTCAATAAAAACATTGTATCTACTATAAACGTATTTTTAGTATTTTGGTATTTTGGAAAATTTATTGTGTTATTGTACAATATTATATGAAGATAGCACCTAGTATTCATTATTGCTTTACAAATTAGTATGGTACTTGTAACTTTCATTATTTTGAAAACTATCCCCCGTAACAAGTTGAACACAACATTCATCGATTTTATCCACAAATAATCGAGTTTCGCTTATAGTTAAGTATATACCTGTACTTTATTAAGATACATGTATTCATTTAGGTTACCAGTAAATCTTACACATGTATATATTCGCATACAAGATGTTATTCTGCAACGCTATTAGTGTCTGCATTGTGTATTTATAAACACTGCACAAACTGCGCATCCGTTGACCCCTTTCCTGCATCGTGAGCTTTGTACGTCAATTTATCCCTAAATATACGTATGTTTAGCTATTTAACTGTGTAATTCGCTTTTAGAATTGGTAAAAGAAAGGCAATGTTTTCAATGTTGTCTAAACGAAAGTTATCATCAATTCACTATGCGACGTATTTTTCTGCGTTATAGGGCATCGAGCGGGTACATAATATATTGTTGCATTTAATTTCGTGATGCTTTTGTTTAATTTCATCATCATAACTCATAAGCCCGTAATTGTTACCACAGCTCGGACACAGGCGTCATTTGAGCACCACCGTACCACGTAGCCAAGTGCGATCTCGTAAACAACAAACTTAAACTTTCAGTTCTTGGACTTGATGGTTTTCTCATTTCCTTGGTCGATTAAAATAGCCGTGATATAGATAACGAGCGGATTAATTGAATGATCAATATACATTTTGCACGCTTGTCTACACTCTGATCTTTTCGAAGTATGTGTATTGCCATTTAAAAGTTTGTCGTCTCGAATAAAACTTAGTAGTTTTCGTTCGATTCGTTTATTTTGTCGCCCTTTGCCAGCTGGCGCCCAGATTGACCGCTCCTTTTACCCTACCAGACTGGCATTACCTCATACTATTTATATATATAGAACTGTACAATGGAATAAATAGAAAATGGAATAAATAACAATAAAACTCAGGGCTTTACTAACACTGGCACCTCTTCTTCACAAAAACGAATAAATTGATATGGTAATTTATTCTCGCCGTACGAAATACTCAAGATAATTTCAAAGGATTGTAATGGATCGAAAGGATTATAATATGGACAAAAAGTCTGAAGATATTTCCTCACTTTAGTAGATTTGTGTAACAATTCCCATTTATCTTTATAAATGGGAATTGTTACACAAATCTACTGCTGATGATACTTTTATCAGGAAGACATTATTGATAAATCGTCCCCTTACTGGTAAAAGTGATTATCTGCACAAAACATAAACTGGAGTTATAAGCATTTGAAAGTATGACAACATTTTAAGATGTGTAGACATCAGTAATCTAGGTTATTAGTGGTTTGTTATGAAAGGCCCATTATTCAGGTAATGTTTTATCAGAAAATAATCTAAGAAATTGCAGAAGAATTTCAAGAAAAATGAAGAATAAGCTGAGGGGGCGCTTGCAGTTTATTTTATCTGAAGTAATTTAAAAAGCGTGAAACTAATGTAATTCAGTAATAATGTACTACAATCGGATAATTTATTTTACTTGCCTCAAAAAAGGCAAATACGCTAACTAATATTCAAGAAAAAGTAACTAAAGCTTTTTAACTTTTATTTTATGAAGTGTTTAAATCAATAATTTTGTAAAATTTAAAGAACCACAACCAACTACTGTAGGATAACTGGTTTTAAATGAATCGTTTCTGTGTATGATGAATACAAGTGTCAATAAACGAAAACGTGTTAAAACGCGAAACATTGTCTTAACAGTATACATTTTTTAAAATAATATCCTAAAGCAATTTAATCGTTTTTTATAGAAGCAATTGTGGAGAATCATGCAAGAAAGTCTGTTTTAGCCGAAGCTAACTTTGTAATTACGCACCGTAGAAGATAACGAACGGGTTTTACCTGAAGATAGATCTTGACGAGACGAATCAATTGGTGTATTTATAACTTAATTTTGTAAAAATGTGCAGTTAGTCAGTTTTACCAGTAAGGGGGCGATAGAAATAAAAGTTTTTCTTTGTTATTAATTTCTGTTTAAATACTGTAATTTTAACTAGGAAAAAAATGAACATATCGAGCAATTTAACATTTCTTCTGTCTGTGTAGTTTGCAGCAGATTGCGTAAAAAATAGGATAGGTAATTAATATCATGAGCGATCGTATTGGCAAGGAATAAAAGGGTTATCTAATAAATTATAAGTAAATAAACTAAGAGTACAGATGTAAATACATTAACTAGTTTATTGTACACTTGGCATTTGATAGCGGAAGTGGCCCAGAATCTCGACAACTGTGATGCTGAGCTTTCAAAACATTACATCATACATCACAAGCGTTAATTTTGCAAAATCATTAAATATCAAAGGAAGAAGTAATTAGTACCTATTTAATAAAATATTAGTATGCAATATCTAATATATAAAATTCCCTGTCACAATGTTAGTTACCATACTCCTCCAAAACGGCTGGACCGATTCTCATGAAATTTTGTGTGCATATCGGGTAGGTCTGAGAATCGGCTAACATCTATTTTTCATACCCCTTAGTGATAAGAGTTAGGTAGAACAACGTTTGCCGGGACAGCTAGTATGTTATATAAATAAATAAATCGTAGTAAACTAATTACTGAGAATTAATGAACCACTCTTATTAACTGATTTTTCCTTTATCTGGCTTAATTGCATCCTTTGAGGTCTATTTATTGTGAGTGATCTTATGATGCGAATTGTAGTTACTCTTTCGAGTCTATATTAAATTTAACATGATACGGCGATGTGCTACCAGTGCTACCACAGGCATTATTAGATAGGCTTATTCTTAACTTAATCTTAACTTCACATTTTTACATAAATTTGGAATACTTCAGGTTTTTCACAAATTTCACTAAAACACACTGCATTAATAAGTAAAATTATACCACTATATGTACGTTTTTTCTGTGACACACAGAATAATAATTTCTAAACGAATTTACATAATATAACTTATGCAAATGCATGAAATGAAAACTGAACAATAGATACAATACAATAATAACAGTTATATAAATTTCCTGCTGTAATAACTATTTAGATCCAAGGCTCTATGTACTCAGCTAGCTTTTTATAGGTATCTAGGACAACAAATATTTAAACTTTAATATCTAACAATAACACACATTTCTTTGTCATTGAAGACACTATGATTAAGGAATCGTCCAATTTTTAAACTATTTATTTATTTAAATGCATTTCATAAATTACCAAATCACTAGTCTCAAAATCCATATATAAAATTAACACGGAATTTA